>JAENPR010001262.1:0-185070 GCA_018135685.1 Themeda triandra | reverse complement strand
CAGTTGGTAATGACTTTGTCACACTCACACGGAAGCAGGAGACATGGTGAAGCTTCTAGTTTCTAGCTTTAAATTCAGTAGTGGTACAATGTGGACATCTCTGGTAGACAGAAAACATAAATGAATTAGAGTTTCTTTTCAGAAAAAAAGGGGAAAATTGACTTATTACCTTTGGATTTCCTTGAGAAAAAAATTACCTTTCGATTTCTAGCTGCTGATATTTGTTGGAAGGGTACAGTGTAGTAGGACGATCTTTTGGGGCCGTGATCGCGGCCTCCTTATCGACGTTAAATTTGAGAGAAAGCTACAGTGATTTTAAGTTTTGGACCATTTTGTGCCAAATGAATGATGCTCCTTGGATACACATATCTGCGTTGAACATTTTGTTGGGTTCCTTTTCCTTCCACTGGTTTGGATGTTATCGGCATTTCAGCAAATCATGGTTTCATTTTTTAATAGTTATTTAATGTTTGGATGCTTCATGTTTTATAACTATTTTAAAATTAATCCACTCATGTTACCAACAACACTTTGCATTTACCTCTTCAATGCATTAGTTAGCCACTGTTTTCAATTTGGGTGTTGGTGATCGAATAAATATTTTCTTGTTGCTGTCATTACACTTGTGCTGACCCGGTTGAGAGTAGGCTCGATTGTCCTAATGCCAATGACATTTTCACTTCCAGATTGATTGGCACACAATATCTCTTGCATGTCGTTTTCTAAGAGCCAGAACGCCGGAGCAAAGAGCCATTCTCGATCTTGAAGTCCACTATACGAGGGTTGAAGTAGACACTTGTCCTCTGTTTTTTCTTGCTTATTATGAAAATTTGTCGAAGGACAAACTGACTTAAAAATTCGTTTCATACTGCAGGAATACCTTGAGGAAGTTATTGGAACAAGTACCAGAAGACAAATGCTTTATCAGGTATAAGAGTTATGAACTACCGAATAACAGTGAAATGAACTCTTTGTTAGCATGATAAATTTCATTGGTAAACAAGAACATGAGATTGCTGACCTGTTCCATAAAACCAGATTTGGTTACAACAAATAGGACAACATTTGTTAACGTGGTCAATAACGCCTATAGAAGTCAAAGATGCAAAACAACCCATACATAGAACGTTATTTGTCATGTACTCAGTATCTAAGTATGTGACTATTGGACTTATGCATAATATATTTTTTCTTTTCAGGAATACGTTAAAGGTCTGTCATCCGGTGGCATGCAGTCCAGATATGGATTTGAGGGGCAAATCAATGCTGGGACACACAAGCTCTCTCCAACAGAATTAGACAGGATTCGCTTAGCAGGTTTCCTTGTTCTAATTATTCATGGCAGGTAATTGAAAACCCGCATAAACAATCATAGTCCATTGATCCACACAATACTGATCAGTCATACACTCTTGATATTTCATCAGGGATGATGTCGTTGCTCAGTTGTATCACGCAAGGAGGCTTGCAGAAAAGCTCAGCCTGCTGCTAAGCTGGTTGAGCTCCATGGAGAGCCACCTTGTGAGCCATGAAAGACCAGCCGAGGTTAATATGTCCCTCATGGAGATGATAAGGGCATCAAAATCAAATACAGACCTAGACGAGTGGTCAAACCTTCCAAACGAGTCTGATGGTCTGCTTCTATCTGGATCAGCAAGTTGTCTTACCAAAAGAGACGATGACAGAGTGAATTGCATCGTCTTTACATACAATCTACTCGGGAAGCTCCAACTTATTTCTCTTTTCATCTTTGGAGTGTTCTTTGTTGTTCTTGAACACATGAAGAGAGTTGTAAGAATTTTGAAGCCTGTCAGGGTGTCTACTTCCACCTTATAGGTAAACAACTGTTTGACATATTCCTTATTCAGTCACTTTATTATTATTTTTCTATATTGTTATTGGTAGACTGGGAATTGACAAGAAACTTATCTTGCAGAAGGGTAATTAGGGAAGTCAACTATTGCAGTTTAAGTTCTCCTTGCTTCGGGAAACTGTGAATTTATAAAGAGATACAGTCCCTAGTACTTCCGGCAAAAATGTTGATGTAGAAGGTGGGCAAGCGGGCATTACAGGCTGTCCTCGCCAAGCAATTGTTTTGATGATGTGTGTTGCATTGTACAGTAGATCTGTAGTACCACTAAAATGAAGTGCGTCCTTCGCATCTGAATGCTTTCCGTTTGTCATCAACGCATCATAAGCCAGAACAGCTCAAAGAAAGGATCCAAAACATATATCACAAAGATAAATCTGAAACAAATTCAAGCGTTGCAAAATCTTATTGGACTTAACAGAAAAACAAACTAGCATACAAAGGATATATTTTTTTCTTTAAAGAGAAGATTAAAAAGCTCCGATCTCAGCTGAGCCATAACACCTCGAGTGTTTATTCGCAATCGTTTCGAGTATTCAGATTGTTTACAGCGGCATTAGCGCTGTGGCATCTGACGTAGCAAGCTATACATACATTGTTAACAACAAAGAAGAACATTCAAAAATGAGTCGCGAACACGTCAACTCTCAAGCACACGCACACTCATGACGATGCATTGGATTTTGTCCTGAATGCCATGCTCAGCAAGTCAAGCTCATGTATAGGCCACCCTGCCGGTGCGCGTGCTGACGCCGAGCCGCGGCGGCGTCCAGTCCCCCGTGCAGCTCGAGTCCGGGCTGTACCCGGCGACTGCACTGCCGTTCTGGCCCGAGCTCGACGTGTCCCCGGCGGCGAGCCCGCCGCCCGACCGGCTCCTGCCGTGCGTTGGTGTAGATGAGAGCGGCACGGGGCGCGCCTTGGCTTGAGCCGACCTTGTCGCTGCCATGTAGCCTGGGATCGCGGGCGGCCGCCCGTGCGCAGCCGTGGCGGCGGCCTGGTGGTTCAGTGGGCTCCGGGACGTCGTCTCCGTCTCCACCGTCCTCTCGGACATGGCGCCGTTCGGGAAAGCGGCGGCCGCCGTGACGTAGGACGTCGTCCTGGTGGTGGCGCTCTGGTGCGCAGCTTTGGCGACGTGGTCAGCGGGCGCGTGCTCCTGCTGCTGCGCCTGCGTCGCGGCCATCCAGCGCTCGAGCCAGTGGAAGCCCAGGCCGGCCTTCTCGTCCTCCTGCCGCTGTGCTCGATCATGCACGCCAAACATTTGTTTTGTTAGATCGAAACGAAGGAGTAATCACCGGCGTCCTGTACTGTAGTAGCTGGTAGCAGAAGCATGGCCGGCGCACCTGCTGGTAGGCATAGGCGTAGGCGCGCGCCCGCTCCCGGCGTGCGGCGGCGTCGTGCCGGCGCGCGTCCTCGGCCCTGGCGTCCTCCAGGGTGCGGCTACTGCAGTCCCAGGTGCCGGCGGAAGGGGCCTCCCGCCGCCACCGTTATCCTCGCCGGCTCTTCCGAACCTGCCTCTGCTTCGGCTTCTCTGCTTCTGCCGCAGCAGCAGGTCTGCCACCTCGCCGTCGTCACTGACGTCGTGGTGGCCCTGCAATGCTCCGAGCAGGGTGGAGCGGGTGGCTGGAGGCGCCGGCGGCGGGAGGAGGAGGAGCGGGTGCTCGGTGAGGCGGCGCGCGCGGACGCGGGCCTGGGCACGCACGAGGGTCTGCATGCAGCGCATGGTGAGGTGCACCTGCCGCCGCACCTGATGACCGCGCACCAGCGCCTGCAGCCGCACCAGGCCACGCAGTGCGCGCAGAGCTCGCCGGGCCTGAAACAAACCAGAATTTGGATTTTGGAGAGCTATAACATACAAAATCTCCTCTACTTTTTGACGACGAAATCAGTAACCAAAGGTACATGCTACAGACTCTTGCAGAGTAAAAAAACGAAATTGGAGGGTGTTGTAAACAATCAAACGGATTTGTATATGCTAACCCGAAGAAAATATTAGTCAAGCACTTGTTTTTTGGGAAAAGAAACCTCAATATTGCCATGATGATATGTGAAGGCCATTACATTAGTTAGGAAAGTAAGTGTGAAGCTGTGTCGAATATGTGGCCATGCAAAGAGCAAGTATTATGGCAGAAGAGAAGGGAGAAGATAGAGGAGAAGCAGTCTGTAAGGTTACAACGAGCTTTGGCACAAGAACTAAGAAATTCATGAGAGGGACAAGTCAGCAAATGGTATGTTAAGAGAAGGCTGCAAGACCTTATAGTCAGCAAATCGGCTATATTATAATATTTGCTCTTATAGATTTAGGTTATCTTCGGTATAATTTGGATGTCTATTATATCATTTTTTATTGGAAAACCAAATAATCCTTTCTAGGTTTGGGTACTCAAATTTATATGGAAGAAGCTATAGTTGCATTGGGCATTTTTTTATATATTCTATGATTGAGGAGATATTAACACGGCACCAGCTTGACCACTCATTAGCGTAACTCAATCGTGTCTTTAGACAAAACAAAGTCTGTGAGGCAGGTGCAGAAATCATAATGACTTCACCCACGGTTGCATATATATAGAGAAATGCTAAATTATAGCCGGCTATATCTAGCCCTATTTATTTTTTTTTCCACGACCAGGACTTTACCCGTGTTTCGTTAAGAGGAGAAAAAACAAAGTTTTACATGATGATTACTCGTCGATGGCAAGATGCCAACGACTCATGATCGGGCACACTTAGAACCTATCTACTGGTTCCTCTAGCGGCCTATTACATAACGTTCGTATTTTGCGACATCAAAGTAACAAGTGCTGCAATTGGAGAGAAGTCCGTCTCAACCCAGTCATCTCCTTCAGCGTAGAGTGCCGCAATGACGTCCTGCACCGACGACACCCTATTTAATTTAATTTGAAGTTTGTGAAAGGTTAAATAGCTCTTTCAGATCCAAGAAAGGCACTTAGTACTAATTGCTTTGTAGTAGTAGTGCTCCAAGACAAATCTTGTTAGACAAAATTGTACTAGCTTAGTAACTCAACACGTACAGTACGTACGTACAGTTAGGAGCCAGATAAAAAAGGCCAAATGAATTAAACATATAGCGGAGAGCATGTGAATCAGTGAATGAAGTAGAGCAAAAGCTGCGGTGGGTTGGGTGGTTCACGTACGTAACGGTGGTACCTGGACACATTCTCTGATGAATGTTTACGGCCGCGCCCCATCTACCCAAACAAGGAACGAACCGGCCGTGGCCGTGCGCCCCATAAAAGCGCACTTACTCAGCTCGCTAGGGCTGGTCCGGTAGGTGGATGCCATTGCCCGGTGCCCGTTGCTCATTGCCACGATCGACAACAGGTTACTACAGGTCATCAGGCAAGCATCCAGGCACTACTGCTGCTGCTGCTAGTACACGCAAACCTAATCGCCACCGATGGAATTGATGTAGGATTCCACACCAAGTCACCTGGCGTCCTTGTCTCATTCTCGCCAAATCTCCTCCCTGCTTGTGCTGTAAGCAAGCGATCTGCAGCTGCTTGATCACTCCCTTTGGCTGACCTGCCACCTTAAAAAGTCATCACCTGATTTTAACGCCCGATCTTAGCATAGCTTTCCCCATCATTAGTAGTATGGTGTCAAAAGTTAAACAAGGGCTCCCCACCTAGCACCTACTGGGCTACTACTTACTGACCAGTCACCTTCTTATGCTTCTCCCCATATCGTTCACGCCCTCTTTCCTGAAGTATATGTTTTTTCTGCAGCTGTCAAAGTGATTGATGCCAGTACGAAGTGTAAGGACGACCCTAACTGCAAATCCCTGATTATGATGCAAATGTACGTGTAGTAATCTCCCATCCAGAAGGTATAATATCTCATATGATGCAGACTAGATAGCACGTAAACACACAGTGATGCATTGTAATTTTGAAGAACAAATTCGGATGGGAAGGAAACTCAAGTTAATATGTTGAACAGCCTAGTGATTGGGAAAACTGAAGAATAATTCGGATGGGCACGTACGTACGTACGTACCAGGTATCCGCGGTAGTAGGCCTGGATGCGCACGGCGGCGCGCTCCTCCCGCGACAGGCGCCGGAGCGCCGCGAGCCGCACCACTCTGGCGGCCGCCTCCGCCGCGGCCACGGCGGCCTCGGCCGCGACCGCCAACGCC
Source organism: Themeda triandra (assembly GCA_018135685.1). Classification (NCBI taxonomy): domain Eukaryota; kingdom Viridiplantae; phylum Streptophyta; class Magnoliopsida; order Poales; family Poaceae; genus Themeda; species Themeda triandra. The sequence goes on along the minus strand of JAENPR010001262.1, from coordinate 179,044 downwards.
CGCGCGCGCTCCAAGTCGTCGGCCAGCTCCTCCTCCTCTGCTTCTTCCTCGTCCGCCTGACGACGACGACCATTATTCCTTCTCAGTGTTGCGGCCAGTGCCAGGGCCACCTCGGCGTCGCCGCCCTCGTTGTCGTTGCTCGCCTCCGCCGACGTCTCGGACGCCGGGAAGTGCTCCAGCAGCAGCACCTCCGGCTCCTCGGCGCAGGCCTCCTCCTCGACCGCGCCGTCCTGACACCGACACCATGCAAAATGCATCACGCGCGCACGACGGCACGCTCGCCATGAATATATAACGATCGCGCGCTCGCAGCACCATGGCATGGCATGGCATGCCAGCCGATTGAAATGCTAGCTAGCTAGCTCGTCAAGAATTGTGGGCGCCTACCTGTCTCCCTTCTTGCTGCAGGGCATCTTTGTCCTTGTCCTTGGACGAGGGGGAGGAGGAGGCCGACGGCCGGAACACCTTCCTGATGGCGGCGAACCAACCGCCGCCGCCGCCTGCCGCGTGCTTCTTTCCCATGCCTGCCCGCGCGACGGACCGGCGATGGCCCGGCTGGCGACGAGCTGTTAAAATCTGGCAATCTGGGAGCGTGCCGGAGCGGCGAGGAAGTAAATGGAGGCGACGCGATGGCGCCAATTTAACGCCCACCCGCGCGTGCTCTGCTTGACAGCTTTGTGGGACGGGCAGTGGTATAGTGCTCTCTGCTTGTGGGCCCCGTATTCACAGGTGAAAGGACGGAGCCGTGGGGGATCGTCGTGTACTCGTGTCACTGCTACGGTCTGTTTTATCCTTGGAACCGAGTTCTGTTCAACTTTGAGGCAAGCTGTTCCAACTCTAACTGTGCAATTACAAAAATTTTCTTTCCTTGTTAGTTAGTAATAATGTGTAACAATAGCTTAGAATAACTAGAGTTTGCGACAAATCTGACACCCACAAAGACAAAGTTCTCTTTCAGTTCCATAATATGGAAAATTGTTGAATTCACGAATCAGTATAGTGTGTAGCAGCACCGTACAGTGAACGGAAGTGTAGAAACGTTTACGACAAAAGGCAGCTTGACACTGAAGTAGCAATAGAATTCCGCTTTCCCCCATTCGGGTTCACATAGTAGGTGCAAAAGCTCACATGCAGGTCGACTGAAGTACTGAACCAACATAGTTGAAGTGAAAAAAAAAATCTGGTCACTGCTGCGTCGGGCTTGCTGAGAAGGACGAGAAGCCAGCATGCTGTGATCTTGAGCCGCCAATCTACGTTTAGCTTAGCTTTGAGTCTAACCAAAAATCATACTCCTTGGAGGAAACAAAAGGCGAGGGTTAGCTCAAGAAAAAGGATGCCTTAGTTGCTAAAACTGGTACGATAAAATCATGCTGGCATTTTTAGCTAAAAGTGGGGGCTTAATCTCGCAATCCCATGCAATGCAAGAAAGACATCATTTGTTATTATTTACTTAGGGTTAGGAAGGATGGAGGTCGAGCGTGCCGCGGAGACGGTTGACTAGGTGACGATCTCGGATTGCGCATCACCCAGCTTTTTTTAGTTGTCTTATCAACCAATATGATAAAAATAATTATATATAAGTACATGTTTCAATAAATCTTTCAATGTAAGATGCATTACAATATTTATAGGAGTATTTAAATTTAAATAGTTTTCACTATTTTGTATGTGTAGGGGGGCATAGGCCCCTGCACTAGCACTTTCAAAAAATATACCACTGTCACAAGCAAACAAGCATGACTGCAAAAAAAAAAATGCAATAAAACCAGTCACCAGTTAGCTAATGAGCGTGTAGTAGAAGTACCAAGCCTAGGAAGTTCAGCAAAATGAGCAAACCGATGCCTGAAGAAATTGACATCCAACCCTTCTTCATGCTCACTTATTGTCCGATTTTCGAAAGCTGGCATGGACAAGGCGGGCTTCACTTCACTTGTGAAGCCCTTTTTTTGCTTTAGCTTCACGAACGGCTCCACCGATGGAGCTTCAGTTGTCTATCATGCATGGATGTAACATGTCAATTGTCCAAGATCACTACCCCAGGTGTGTTTTTTCCTGACGGCCAGAACCATCACAAAAAGTGTCCAAAACCGTCAGGGAAAGTATTCATGACGGTTACCACTATAGATGAGCCGTCAGAAGAGAAACATGAGGGAAATTCATCCTTCCTTGATGGAAAACTGTCACAGAATAGTTTCTGACGGTTGTACCCGACACAGAAACCGGTGATGAATACTATCCCCGTTGGTGCTAAAACCATTAGGGAAGCAGATTCGAACTTTCCCCTTCAGCTGTAACCCTTCAGGAAAGGTCACTTCCTTCCCTGGCAACGATGAAATTGTCAGGGAATACTCAAACTGGCCCAGACGATCTGACCATTGGCTCCCCTGTCAGTTTTCATAAGGAACACTAATATAACCATTTCAAATTAATTTAAATCAAATTAGATTGTCCTCATGAAATCGCATCAGATAATCATCAATGATGTCATAATATATCAGACAATATCATCGTTACAATCTTCATCAATATATAATTGTGCATCACTAAAACAATTCATAGATCGAGTTCCAGCCTCAAGTTACATTCTATGTTTCAAAGAATAAAGGAAGGACCACGACCTGCATGCCACTGGTGATGAGCGACACGCGGACGAGGCCGCTCCAGCAGCATGAACACCATGAGGCGGCCGATGGGCAGCGACCTGATGATCTGTGCCGATGCTCAGCTGGGAGGACTGGTAGTTGAAGAGCTCGTTGACGAAGGAACGTCAGGCATGACTCTTATGGGTTGTCGGTGATGGAGTGTCCACATTAGCATCCATTAACATATCTAACTAACACATGTCATTATGTCTTCATTCAAGCTATTTACATTAGCAAACCATATTATTTACGAACATATATTTAGTTGTCTACATCATAATGCTAAAACTCATCCACTAACATGTATTATGATATTTATTATTCATATATTAGTAAGTATAAGTAGTATAGTTTCATAAACTATTCCGCAGCAACGCGCAGGGCATTATCCTTGTTTAAAGTCATGCTACAAAAGCCAAAAATAAATTTAAATTGAACTCATCTGGCTGAATAAATTGCCTAAACATCCTATCAAGCTATATATAGATTGCTAGAGTGAACGGAGGCAGCGGCTCACTCGTTTTTTTTACCCTCGCGATCTACTGTCGCGCGTCGATCCCGTGCTGCTGCCGATCGCCGATCTCGAGTACCCCCTACCACTGATCGTCGACCGCGCAAGATTGTTGCCGCACAATCGCCTAGAATTAAAGCCGGTGACGTTCTCGGTCGCGGCAGCTTCCCCGACCACGGAGACCCCGACGGCCGCCGTCGTTCCGTCCATGATTTAATAATATTACGTACCAACACTACCTTAGTATCTGAACTTGTTGGAGACGTAGACGCTTGTACCCGTCGTTGAATCGACGAGTCCTGTAAAGCCATCTCCGACAAGCTTTTCCTTTGTAAAGCCATGAACTGCCGCTTGCCGTACCAAGTCCGGGGTGTAAGGTGACGACTGTACGATCTCATCATCCGAATCGTCGTCATCTCCGTGTCGCCTGAGTTGTTGACGATCTCTGCTGCCTGCTGATGAACGTCCAGCACCTTTGGAACATCTTGATCTTCGTGTACCTGTCGTCGGCCACCAGAGAGCTCCGGCTCGTCGGTGTAGATCGCAGCAGAAATACCGGAGCACCTCACGCCGATCCCTCCGTCTTGAAACTGTTTCCCGTCAGGCACAGGGATGGAATCCGCCATGTCCTTCTGCTTCAAGACACCGCCTCCCCTAATCGCATCACCGTCCGCCACCGTGGAGGTCGGCGGGTACAGGAGCGTTGGCGGGGTGTCTTGTTGTCACAGCCCCCGAAGCTGTCAAGGTACAGAGCTCCGGTGCCTCGTGTCGTGTGTTGGGGTTAGTCCCACATCGATAATTGATGGTGGGGGAAGCGAGCATATAAGCGGGGCGGTCGCTACCTATCGAGCCTCTTTTGGGTTGTGAGGCCCAAGAGCTATATGTTGTGGCTCCGGTGGACACGGGGAGCGGTGCCGGCGGATGGGCCGGGCCGGCTCCAAGAAACCGAGCGGCACCGGCGGATGGGCGGGCCTGTTCTAACAATTGGTATCGGAGCCGGGTTAACCCGTAACAAATCTCGGTTGGGTCACACACGGACGAGAGAGCCCCTGCAGTGGAGCCGTCATGACAAACGTCTTAGGGCCACGCGAAGTGTGAGCCAAAGAGTTGGGTCCGATGTGTGACTACGGGGGAGATTGTTGGGGTTAGTCCACATCGATAATTGATGGTGGGGAGCGAACATATAAGGCGGGGCGGTCCCTCACCTATCGACTTTTGGGTTGTGTAGTCCCAAGAGCTATATGTTGTGGCTCCAGTGAACCTGGGGGAGCGGTGCCGGCAAATGGGCCGGGCCGGCTCCAAGGAACCGAGCGGCACCGGCAGATGGGCCGGGCCTGGTTCTAACATCCCGGAGTTGACAAGGCTAAAGGTGGCTATCGTGGAGCAGCTGAGGCTAATAACGTGTTTGCCGGCCATTATCACAATATTCTCATTTGTTTCTTGTTGCATTGTTCACTTCAGAATTTCACTCATGATTATTATATCGTTCCAATATAACTACTACATTTAATTTTGCTACTTGCAGGCGTTTTTGCATTCAGCCTGTGTAGAAAAACAAGGAGTATTGCCACCTTTTCTAAGACAACACCAACACTTATTTCCTACGCAAGCTGGGAAATGGGGATGGTAGCAGAATGCAGGTGGAAGATTTATGAGCATCCTTTCATCGGATTCATCCATGCCTTTGCCTGTTTGTTGAAGATGAAAAAATAATTGTCACCTTAATTCCTTTGCATGCAAAAAGGAGTCTATGATCAGTATTATATATATGGAATGAAATTGAGTTCACTTACATTGCACAGTATCTGCAAGATTGCTGAGGAAAAATAGTGATAGCAGCAATAATGCAGCCATGTGCTTCGGGTACTTCTCCATGTAGAAATGAAAATCCAAGCAAAATATGTGTGGCAGTTTGTTTGAGCTTTCCAGCAGCTTTTGGTACTCAAAAGCCGGAAGCCCAAGCGACTGATTGATCTAACAATTTGGTCCCATATATACCCAAAAACCAAATGTTATAATTGATAGTAAGTAATTACTATTAATTATGATGGTGTTTTTTAGGGGTTACTAATTTCATACCTTCATGGACATAATGTGTTTCGAAATTAAATCTCTGTACAATGTTATGTTAGTTTCTAGATGTAATTTTTGGAGTAGATTTATAACGACTTCCCTTCTTTATTGATTATTAATTTTGCAGCCATTTTGGCTATACAGTTTGAGTCCAATAATCTATATCTCCTATATAGATAAAACCCACTACCTAATTCTCTCAACATGCAAACTATCCAACAAGGCAATCCACTATCACATCCACTAAGCAAAATTTAATGTAAGTTGACCAACTAGACAATGCACTACCATATACAATTAAAATCCACTAGCACATGCAACTGCAATATCATGTTGGCAAGACTAATTTATTCACATACCATGAAATCTAATAATTCGTAATTTTCGCAGTAACGCGCGGAGAATTTGTCTAGTTATATTTAGAGGAGCGTCTTATATAGCATACTAGGAGGATTCCCCGCGCGTTGAAGCAGGTATGAGAAGTAATAAAAAGTGAAATGCACTTTGCATGTTAAGATAAATTGCTAGTGGCAAATGATAGTGGGTTGATGAGGTGGACACATTGCATTAAAAGAAATAGAAAGTGGGTTTGATAGGTGGATGCTGAGGTGGACGCTTTGCATGTCTAGAGAAATAGATAGTGGGGTTTGTTTATATAAGAGTTATAGATATACTTTTCCTCCGTTCAAAATTATAATATGTTTTGGCTTTCTAGATTCATAGCATTTGCTACGCATCTAGATATAAATTATGTCTAGATACATAAGAAGCACTACCGCACAGGCTAACGTTGTCGTATGTTTTAACTTTGCCGTGTGCAATTTATCAGGGCACATAACAAAGTAATATTTTGCCGTGTGTGACGCACGACAAAATAAAACACACGGCAAACTAAACTTTGCCGTGTGTAATGCACACGGCAAAATATTGCTCTCGGCAAACCTTAAACTTTGCCATGTGCAATGGCCTAGCACACGGCAAAGTTTCTGGCACCGTCAATGGCGTCCCGTCACCGTGATACTTTGCCGAGTGCCATGCCAATGCACACGGCAAAGTTTATTTTTTTTAAAAAAGGAAACTTTGCCGGGTGTAATGACTTGGCACACAAAAAGTTTCCCGTTTTAAAATTTCAAAAACCTGTTAATAATTTTGCCGTGTGCCACTTTGTCGTGTGCCACACCTGTACACACGGCAAAGTACATTTTAAAACCTGAAAATTAATTTTGCCGTGTGCCACTACATTGCACACGGCAAAATAATTTTTATTTTTTTTTTGAATTTTTGTCCAAGTTTTTTTCTATAGCCTTGTTACAGTATTTGAAACTCTAATATAAAGATTGACACAATTTTGACTTAGTTTGTTATATTTAGTTAATTAATTTTGTTTCTTTGATTTTTCTGGCGCATTTCTAATTTGAACTGCAGGTACATGAAATAATGAAATTTGGCCATCCAAAAAATGATAGTCATGATGCTTAACATATGTTGACGTTGTATCCGAGGAGGTCACATGAAATCTCGAGCATCTCCACACAACTTGTCGATCTACTTGGTGGAAAAGTGATTTTAAATTATAAAAAAGCCAAAACGAAGTCGAAAAATCACGAAACTTGGTGAGGCGTCGTATTATCACATGTAGAGTCGTGATAAAAAAATTGAGAATGTTAAGCAAGTTGCGGCATCGGATGTCGAAATCCGACATCTCCACATCTCACTTGTGATCACATTAGTATATGTATGGGTTTTTGACATCCCACGTCGCAACTTGCTCGAAATATTCTCAAATTTTTATCATAGCCTTTACATACGATAACACGACGCGTTCCCAAGTTTTGTGATTTTCGGACTTTGATTGACTTTTTTATAATTTAAATTCACTTTTCCACCGAGTAGCTCGGCAAGTTGCATGAGGGAGATGCTCGAGATTTCATGTGACCTCCTGGATACGGCCTTAACATACACTAAAATTCATGAGTATCATTATTTGGATGACCCAATTCCATTATTTCATATACTGCGATTAAATTGGAAATGCTTGGAAAATTCAAAGAAACGAAATAAATTAAGTAAATATATCATAAAAAATCAAAATTGCCCCAAACTTTAAATTAGAGTTTGAAATATTGCGTCAATGCTACAGAAAAAAATTTGGATCAAAAATCAAAAATAAAAATTTTGCCGGCCCAATAAGCTAGGCGCAGGCAAACCCCTGCCCCAGCTCGCCCGACCCGGCCGCGCCCGAGTCCGCCGCCGCCTCGCCGCCCCGCCCAGCTCCACCGCCGGCTCGCCGCCGCCGCCCAGCAGCGCCGCCCCCGGCTAGCCCCTCCCTCTGGCGCCCCGACCGACCCCGACGAGGCCCGGCCCTGCGCCCAACCCGCCCCGCAGTGCGGCCCCGCCGCACACCCCGCTACCACCTGCTGCGGGTGGGAGAGGATAGGAGCGGAGCGGCGGTGGCGGCATGATGGACAAGGCGACGGGCTCCGCGGCGGAACTGCTGGTGCGGCCTCCCCGAGCTTCGACCACCGCGAGCTTTGACGGCAGACGAGCGACGGCGCGGGCCGTCCCTCCCCGAGGCGCGGCGACGTGGGCCCGGCCCTCCGCGAGGCGTGGCTGCGCGGACCGCCTCGCCTGATCCGCGACGGCCGGGCCGACGGCGCGCGGCCTCTCCTGATCCGCGACGGCGGGGCTCCGACGGGCGGAGCACGGATGGAGCTCGCGCTGGCAACGCGCGCTCATCGTCCCCGACAACTGCTTCATGCGCAGCGCCGTCTTCTGGGAGCCGCCCGCTCACGCTCGCGGAGTTCCGCATGCCGCACCGCAAGGCCGGCGAGCTCCTCATCAAGACCAAAGGTCCGTCCCCTGCCGCCTTGCCTCCCCCTTGCCTCTCGCATTACATTGCCGCTATGCTTCGGGTTGCAATCCAGATGAGCTGATTAGGCTGCCTCTCTCCCTAATTATGAATTGTGACTTGTCCCAAAGAGGATGCTAGCTGCTTGTTCTGTCAGGCACGCAAAGTCCATCGATTGCTAGTGATAAGATTGCTTTGGATTACCAAATGTCAAAGCTGCTTGATTTGGTGATTGCTAGTGATAAGATACATTGTTTATTTGGCATAGAAATGAGTAGTGTCATACATCCAGGATGTGGTTACTTTGGTTAAAATACCTGTACAGGTTAAAATTTCTGCAAATATTACCTGTACATTCATGCCTTGATTGCTAGGATTCTTAATTTCAGAGGACAACTAATTAGTACACACTGCAGGCAGTCATCTCTTCTCATTCCCTTCTCTGATATGCAGTGTCAATCAACACCAAATGCACACGATGCTCCATTCCTCTCCTGTGCTAGCTTCATTCTGCCAAGCAAGCAAGTTTTTCAACAGCAGAAGCAATGATGCATGAGAGCACAACAGCATTTCATTCTTTTGTCTTGTGAAAACATATATAGATGCCGTGTTACTTATCTGTGGCAGCAAGAGCACTGCATTGTCACTTCCATATACTGAATTACTGACAAACATATGCAGTGTGAAGGCTACGATTGAGAGGTACAAGAAGGCACACGCCATTGGTTCTTCCTCTGGACCCCCACTCTTAGATCACAATGCCCAGGTAATAATACCAACTCATGCCAGCTATATATACTTTACTGTTCTTACAGTAAAAATTTTGCTAGAAGGCTCAGTAAGCACTAAGAACTACTAGTTGAGTGAAGAGTTTTGTTCTTAATACTATAACTAGGATCCAGTTTTATGGGGTGTCAAACGACACTGGCCTTTTCATGTGGCTTTTTATATATATTGTCCTCATTAATTAATTAAATTGAATCAACTCAACCATTTTGGCAGGTTGGTAGTGACACAGGAGGATGGAGTGAGATAAACAGCTTATTAGTAATTTTCACCAGAAAACTTTATTATTAGTACAGCTTGCAAACTCAGAACCTGCAGTCAGTCAGAGTTTACTAGTACACTACCTTTCTACAGTATAATTCAATTGGTTGTATGCTTCTGATAAGCTGTAGCATCCTGAGGGTTTGGTGTTGTGTAGTAGTTGTCTATTGTTAGTATTGTTGCTATAAGAAGTGTTACTGGAGTCTTCTATAGAGAACTGAAAATTATCAGATAGGATGATATATTGTCATGACTAGGTTCTGATACACCCATGTACTCTCTATACTATGCATTCTTACTTGTTAGATTGCCTTGAGCCTTGTAATTTCCACTGTTAACTTGGATTTCTCTGACAGCTGTACTTTTCTTTTTTGAATCATTATATAGGGGCGGTGTGTTATGTGGGCTGATGGGATCTGGAGGAGAGGGCTGAGGGGAGCGGCGGCACAGGGCTTGCTACAGTAGCCGCGGGTACTGTTCACGGGGCAGCTAGGGCTGCGAGGGCGGGAGAAATCCAGCCGCGGGGCGTTCGCCCGCGGCTGGGAAAGAGGGAAGGGTTTTCCTTCTTAATTCTTGCTTGATTCTAAATTGATGCATCCCCTCTCATTATATAGAGAGGTCTTACTTGGCTCCTAAGCAAGTGACTAATTAACCCTAATGGGCTAAGGCCCAATAGGCCCTTGACTCCTCTAACATTACACCCCACCTGGACATGCAGCTCGTCCTCGAGCTGCGACCTAACGACGATTCGACGAACTCTAAACCTAATACCTAAAAATGAGCCTTTTATATCTTGGCTTATTTTATTATTATGACCTTGAATTGGACTGCGACTCTTTATTGTTGACTCCCGAAGATAATGCGGACACCCGCTGCGTGCTGGACTTGCATGTGTGCAGCCACCTGGATCCCATGGATGCCATCTGGACGAAAGGGGAGCAAATGGGTGGTCACCTGAGATTGTTCGCAACAACAACCAGCGGAGGCGCGCTCGCGGTGGTCGGTGACGGATCGAGTCAGTACAAGGCAAAGCGCGCCCGCCGATGACGAGATAGACGAAGAGGGGTGCGCGTTCCAAACCATCGCCGACGTAGAGGTGGAGATTGCCGTCCGCGGAAAAAGCAGCATGCCCACCGCCCGTGGGGGAAACAGCATGCTGAAGATCGCCGATACAGCGGACGAAATCGCGTAGGCGCCTCACCCGCCGGCGCGCAAGGAGGCCACGTGTCGCTGCTTGCAGTCGCAGCACCGCCGAGGTCTGGCGCTCAAGCGTCGGCTGCTGCGCCGTCATGGTGTCCGACCGCGCAAGGCGACGCGCAGCTTGGAGGAACTGCGCGGGGGTGCGAGGCTCAATCAGCTGCAGATCACACAACCTCCTCACCCGATGACGTGCCAGAAGGCCACGTGCAGCAGCCTGCAGCCGCACCGCAGCCGACATCCGAATCTGCTGGACGGCGGTACCCCTATAGAAGATCCCATCGGTGAATGGATGCTGGAGCGGCGGCGACGGTGGTGGCGCCGGAACGGAGGAGCTTTGCGGAGCGGGCGTCATCGAACCAGAGAAGCTGGATACCAAATGTTATGTGGGCTGATGGGATCTGGAGGAGAGGGCTGAGGGGAGCGGCGGCACAGGGCGTGCTACAGTACCCGTGGGTACTGTTCACGGGGCAGCTAGGGCTGCGAGGGCGGGAGAAATCCGGCCGCGGGGCGTTCGCCGCGCGGCCGGGCAGAGGAAGGGTTTTCCTTCTTAATTCTTGCTTGATTCTAGATTGATACATCTCCTCTCATTATATAGAGAGGTCTTGCTTGGCTCCTAAGCAAGCGACTAATTAACCCTAATGGGCTAAGGCCCAATAGGCCCTTGACTCCTCTAACACGGTGCCAAGAAGGTTATTATCTCTGCCCCAAGCAAAGATGCACCCATGTTTGTTGTTGGTGTCAATGAGGACAAGTACACCTCAGATGTTAACATTGTTTTCCAATGCTAGCTGCACAACAAACTGCCTTGCTCCCCTTGCCAAGGTGTGTTTTCGCCTCTTTTTTGGGCATTTTTTTTAAGTTGTCTGCTCTTCCGAACAACATAGGGCCATATCGAGTTTGAGATACAAAACCTTGCTGGATACTGACTTTCATTAATGATGTATCATGTATTGCAGGTTGCAAAGGTTCTTCCTAATTTGAACGGCAAGCTCACTGGTATGTCCTTTTGTTGTCCCACCGTGGATTTGTCAGTTGTTGATCTCACTGTTAGAATCCAGAAGGCAGCCTGATACGAGGACATTAAGAAAGCTAATAAGGAAAGCTGCTCATATTTTTTGAAACCAGTCTCATGAGTAGATTAGGCTTGTTTTCTGGTGTAGAACTGGTTATACATTGTTCCATGTAGTCGAAGACATTTGAACTAATGTAATATGAACTAAGTGTTGTAAATCATGGAACGACAAGGATGACATGAATGAATGTAATATATGTTTACCTAATTAGGCACTTAAGCTATGTGGTGTTGCAAGTATTTGGGTCAACAGCGTTTTGCTGTATGATCAAAGATTTTTTTTTAAAAAAAAACAGAAAACTTTGCCGTGTGCCCTTGGCACAGGCACACGGCAAAGTCAATTTTTTTTAAAAAAAATAAAAATAAAACTTTGCCGAGTGCCTCTGGCTTAGACACATGGCAAAGAAAGTTTAAAAAAAATAAAATAAAATTTTGCTGAGTGTAAGGCTAAGGCACATGGCAAAGTAAATATTTTAAAAAAATAAATACAATTTTACCGAGTGTTTTCTTACGCACGGCAAAATATTCGTCAACGGCGTGGCGGTGCAAAAACTTTGCCGTGTGCCCTGAGAAAAAGCACACGACAAAGTTTCTTTGCCGTGCCGAATTTTCCCGTAGTGAAGTTATGTATTTAGAAATGCCAAAATGTCTTACCCTTTTAGAAAGGGAGTATATAGTATAAGCGACAACAAGCTGGAATTTCATTAAAACCTACTTAGGATTGCTTGCGCAGGCATTTCACGGGTGAGTTGTGGCCTCATATGGAGACGCGTGGTATAGCCTATTCTGTGACAAAACCCTTGTAACCACGTGTAGTCATGTTCAGGCATTCTGCTTTCTTTCATAATACAAACGTTCGAATACTTTGTCAAAAGCCCTTTGCCTAGAGATTGTTGAGGGAAAATGGAGTTGCTTGGAGGTGGGCTAGTGTTGTGAGGAGGTGTGGTAAATGAAAAAAGAAGGCAAAGCTCCTGGCTTAGTTGGTGTTGGCGCTCCTTATTGCATGCTTTTTACCGTCAACTTACAAATAAAATGTTTGCCAAAACTTAGATACAGGGCTTACGACTAATGATTTCCACAAGTTTTGGTGTTTCACTTGTTTTGCAGAGCATGAAAATACATATAAAGTGAGTCAAAAGTACAAACAAAGAATAAAGGAATAATAAACACTATTTTGGCCCATGACAAAACAAGAGGAAAATAGCAAAAGCCCACTTCGGAACCATTCTGGGCCAAACCCGCGACACCACTGCGGCCTAGGCCCACTCCACAACCGACCTGCCAAAGGCGGTTGGGGGGAGGTGCCAACCGGGCGCGGTGAAAGGTCACAATGGCTAGAGGGGAGGGGAGGGGGGGGGGGGTGAATAGCCTAATAAAATTTCTAGCAAGAACACTAGACAACCAATCTAGGCGGCAAATGTGTAAAGCTAAAACTTCGACTACTCTATGCAAGCCGTCCTAAACAAGCAAGGCTACTCAATCCAATTGCACAATCAACCACGGTGATCAAGCTACACAATATCGGTTCACCGAAACCGAACAAGCAATTCTACCCACGGGATTTATGCTACACAATGAGTGGTTCCCGACCGACCACAACAAGCAATTCTACCCACAGGATTTAAACTACTCAAAGAGTGGTTCCCGACCGACCACAACAAGCAATTCTACTTTGCGGGAAGTAAAGAGATGATGGAAATTTATACCGCCGCGAAGAGTAGAAGATAGTCAATCACCGGTGTAGTAGCCAATCACCTAGAGAGCTCAAGCACAAGCACAAGGAGGTCGAAGCCTCGGCAATCACAAATCAACACAATGATTTTTTTACCGAGGTTCACTTGCTTCCCGGCAAGCTACTCCTCGTTGTGGCGATGCACTTGCTTGGTGAGTCGCCTGCTCAATTGGCTCGGTGCCAAATACCCCAATGGGGAGCCACAATCTCCACACAAGACAAGGATCCACAAGCCACGAGCAATCCACTAGAGTATCCTTTCGCGAACTCCCGCGGGGAAGGATCAAGAACCCCTCACAAGAACCCGGTGTGGCCTCGAACAATCACCAAGTCGAGCTCAACCACCACCCGCTGCTCCAAACCATCTACGGTGACGGGAATCACCAAAGAGTAACAAGAATCCGCAGCTCACTCGATGAACAAGTGCCTCTAGATACAACTCTCAATGCAAATCACTTGTTCTCACTCAAATCTCTCTCAAGATTAGCAAAGGAATCAAAGAGATGAGTGGGGGAGGAGCTCTCTTGCCCAAAGTATGCTCAAGTATGAAGAAATGGCGAAGAGACCTCCCCAAGGCCGGCCAATGGTCTATTTATAGAGCCCACTCGAAATAGAGCCGTTGACCCCTCGGGCTGAAGCCGCAACACGCGCCGGACGCGTCCGCCGCTGCCCGCCGGACGCGTCCGGCGCTCTTCAGCCGCGCGCCGCCAATTGACCGTTGCCGCTCGAAAGCCGCCACGTCACCGCGTCCGATGAGCGTCCGGCGCTCTCAGCGACGCGTCCGGCGCCCGAGTCCGCAGGAGAGAGCTCAGCTCTGAAAGTTTCTGATCCGAGTCCGGCGCCGCGGACGCGCCTCGGCGTCCGACGCTTCGGCGCGCTCGGCCCGGCCCGACCCAGCCCGGCTCACCATGCGCCGGACGCGTCCGGCCCGCCTGGCTTGGCGTCCGGTGCCCGCGTCCGGTGCCCAGAGAGCACCTCCACTTGTTGTTTGATCTCCGATGTCGCGCCGTCGTCGATCCAAGGTCCAAACCACTTGTCTTAGGTGCCAACTCCACAGAGTAGATCACAACTCAAGCACCAGAGTTAGCGTATCATCTCATGATCACGTCGACAAGTTTTAGCACTCTAGTTAGTCTCTCATGCATCATGCAAAGTCACAACTAGAGGCACTTAGGACCGCGAATGAACCGAGGAAACCCCTCTTGATAGTCGGTTATCGATCCTAAATGTGGTCACACTCGCTAAGTGTCTTGACCACCAAACCTGAAAGCCCTATCAAGTATACCTTCGCCTTGATCTCCATGGGCCTCCGTCGGAGCTCGATCACAACACATGTTCACCGTGTTCATCACCGTGATCACCATGCTCCATCATCCACCGTCACGTTGCTATGTGTCTAACCACACTTAGAGCAAAGCATTAGCAACGTTGAGTGTCATTAATTACCAAAACCAAACCGGAGCTTTCAATCTCCCCCTTTTTGGTGTTTGATGACAACCCTTCACAAAGCTCACAAAGATATGGAAATTGAATTCAATATGAAATTGAATTGCGTGCCCAAGACATTTTGATTATGAATCTTGGATTGGACAAGCATTTCAATTCCGATTCTGGTAGTGGTAGCTCCCCCTACATGTGTGCATCAAATGTTTGGTCGATTTTCAAGCACACATGCATAGATAAAACTTGTGTGAGAGTTACCACAACCAAAATGGTACTAAGGTTTATAGAATTGACCTTTGAAGCGTGATACCAATCGGAGTGCGATAATAAACCTTCCTTAGCACCAAGGGAATCTAGACATCATCAAAACTCAAAATACCTCATGAGATCAAGAAGCAAGGTACTTTGAACAGGAGAAACTCTATGTCTAGAAACCACCTATGCATGCTAGTACTTCAATTCATCAATCAAGTTCTATACTAGCAATACACCAAACAAGCATGAATATTGAATTTAGCTTGCAATGCTCCATATCATCATGTATGCACACACAATATGCAACAAATAGTCTATGAGCTTGCTCCCCCTATTTGTGTGCTCATGGTTGGGTCATATCATAAAAATTGATCCCCTTCCATTGCTCTTTGTGACTTCTTTCTCCCCCTTTGTCAACAATCACCAACAAGGGTGCATAAGATGAGAGAAACAAGTCAATCAACTATGGCCAAATCTAAATCACATACCTAGAAAATGTATCTCGGTTTGAACCAAGGGCAAGCTTCTTCACACCTCATATGAATAAGGGTTATCTTGACCATGTTGAGATACACATCATGAGCAAGTGCTAAAGATTCAACACTAGGTTCACAAGCTCACAAACAAGTCATATGCCACCACTAGATCAAATCAAGCATAGAAACAAAAGTGGTGCCATATATTCTTCAAATTCATTTGATTTGCAATGAATGAGCCTAGCAAGATGCACATGTATACATGTCTACACAACTAGCAAAGGATGCATGAGATGCAACAAACAACTTACCTTGCTATGTTGGAGGAGAGGCATGTCATATATGGGGGTGCATCAATCCATGTTGGAGAAGCTGAGTATGTTGGAGGAGAGGCATGTCATATATGGGGGTGCATCAATCCATGTTGGAGAAGCCTTTCTATTGGGTACATCCATCCATACTGAACAGGTCCTCTAAGCAGTGCCTCATCAGGAAGATGGACACACAAATGCACCATGACATCAAAGAAGGCAGGTGGAAATATTTTCTCAAGCTTGCATAGGATCAATGGAATTTCTCCTTTCAGCCGTTTCACAACATCTATCCTTAGATTTCTACCGCATAGTTCCCCGAAGAAGGTTCCCAAATACGCAATTGCTTCATATACATCCTTCTTTATCGAGTCCTCTAAGGCCGGCGGGTATGATTCTCTGTAGGAGTATGTGGCAAGAATGTGTTTTCAAATTTTCCAACCACCCTTGAACCATCTTCACTTATGTATCTTGCTAGGTTAGCCGCATATCCATCGAAACTTGATACCTTTGAGAAACTTGCAAAACTCGTCTTTCCGATCCTTCCCCAACACATATGGAGCGGTGGAGCCCCGCCGACCGAGTTGCCATCCTCCCCGCAAGTGCAATTCGGGTCTTATGCCCATATCATACAAATCTAGCCTTGCATTCCGTGTGTCCTTCGACTTGCACCGGTATATTGAGTAATGTGCCAAGAATATTTTCACATACATTCTTCTCTATGTGCATCACATCGAGATTATGTGGGAGCTTCAAATGTTTCCAATATGGCAATCTCCACAACCCAGCTTTACGGGTATAAATCTGAGGACCGTCACTGCGCTTCCTTTTTTTTCCTGTAATGTCAGGCTGCTTCCCTGGCCTGACATCTTTCACCTTCTCTAGCTCCTGTTCGACCTCATCCTCAGTAAACTTGCCTGGCTCACCTCTCTTCTCACGCTTACCATCGAAAGCCAAGCTGTTCCGCCATTCATGTGTCATTGGAAGGTAACGACGATGTCCAATGTAGCATATCTTATTCCTTATAGCCCGAGACAACGGATCCTTGTCGCAATGAATACATGCATAGTACCCTTTTGTTGTTCGCCCAGATAACGTGCCCAACGCTGGATAATCATGTATACACCACAGCACAGCAGCACGAAGGTCGAACTTCTTACCAGTACATGCATCATACGTACTGACACCCTTCCATAGGTCGAGCAGGTCTTTGATTAGGGGCTCAAGAAACACATCAAAATCCTTTCCTGGAGATCTTGGACCTGGGATGAGTAAAGCCATAAAGCAGTTTGCTGGACTCACGCATTCCCATGGTGGGAGATTCAGCGGTGTTAGAAGCACTGGCCACATACTGTACTGGGTACTCATATTGCCAAATGGATTGAATCCATCAGTAGCTAAGGCAAGCCTCAGGTTCCTCGGATCATTTGCAAAATCCGGTTCCCTCGTGTCGAAGTCCTTCCATGCTTCCCCATCAGCCGGATGGCTCATCACATTGTCGACCGGCTTCCTCACTTTCTTGTGCCACTGTGTTTCCTTAGAAGTTCGTTTTGAGGCATAAATTCTTTTCAACCTTGGCAAGAGTGGAAAATACCTCAAAACCTTATGTGGAACCCGCTTCTTCCCAGTTTCATCTTTCCATCTAGACTCCTTGCATACTGGGCACACATTCTTATCAGCATTCTTATCCCAGAACAACACACAATTGTTCTTGCACACATCGATGTTCTCGTATGCAAGGCCCAATTCTTTAAGATATTTTTTGGCCTCATCATATGATTTTGGCAAATCACTCTTAGGGTATCCATCTGACATCAGCTTCATCATTGCGGAAAATCCTGTATTGCTGATCCGATAACGAGACTTGATATACAACATCCTCACCATAAAAGAAAATTTTGAATGTTTAGACCCCGGACTAAGCGCCTTCTTCGCATCTTCAAGAACTGTTGCAAACGTTGGCATTTGTCCATCAGCGTTTGCCGCTGTATATAATTCACCTATCATCTCTCGGCACTCCATGATCATCATCGTAAACATCATGGTCCGCATCCACATGTATCCCATCATCATGTCCTTGGACCTCCAGATCTATACCCTCATCAACGACACCATCTGCCGGCTCCCCATGATGAATCCACCTCGTGTATGTAGCTGACATTCCATGAATGTGTATATGGGTTTCTACTTCAGGCTGAGGTCGCATAACATGATTAAGACATTTGAGGCATGGACAACGAACGTGTGCGTCTTCAGGGTATCTTTCACTAACAAATTTCATGAACTCTTCAACTCCTTTCACATATGCAGTTGAGAACCGTTTCCCAAAAACCCAACTTCTATCCATCTGTTTGGACAATGAAATAAAATTAATAAA
The DNA here is from genome assembly GCA_018135685.1 of Themeda triandra. NCBI lineage: Eukaryota > Viridiplantae > Streptophyta > Magnoliopsida > Poales > Poaceae > Themeda > Themeda triandra. Next base: position 161,057 of record JAENPR010001262.1, on the reverse strand, counting down.
TTGATAACCAAATCTAACATATGCATGTATCTACAAAATTTGTAACAGAAATTAAACCAAACCTTTTGTAGTTTATCCACACCGCCGCAAGGGCACGGTCGCACGGTTCAGCCGCTCCGCTGGCACCCCCCAGGGCCGGGCCTGCAAGCACGGCGGCGCTGCTATGGACACAGATGGGGAACACCTCTCCCGCTATGTCGTCGTCGTGGCACGGACCTAGCTTTTTAGCTCTGGGTATGCGCAGTAAAAAATTTTGTTAGGCAATTCGGTAAACCATTGAATTACACGCAAAGGCGTGGTCTCGAAAAAATTCGGTAAACATATACAATGCGGTAAAATCATGTTCTGACTCGATAAAACCATATTCTAAAACTATATAAATTGTTAAAATGAAATACATTAAAATATAGCCATATAAGAGACGAGCGATTTTGAGTTACTGACTAACGTTAAAAAGTCACGGCTTCTTATATCCTTCAATCGTTCAAATTCGGTAAACATATACTAACGTTGAGCGATTTGGACTTTGCAACTTACCGGTGCCCTGAAGCTGAAGGATTGAAGGAGACGAGCGGATCGTCGTTGCCCGTCGCAGCCTCGCCGGATTGTCACGGCTTCTTTTTCCCGTCGTGGGCAGGGGGGCAAGGGCTGATCGCGCACTCCCGGCACTCGCGGATCGCCGTCGCCGTCTGCCGTCGCGCACTCGTATATCGCCGTCGTCGTCTGCCGTCTTCTCGGCTTCTTCAGAGTCGACACTCCGGTTCTCCTGGATCGGTCGAGATGACAGATGAGCTGCGGCGCAACCCAGGCAGCTACTACATCCGCGGAGTCGTCCAAGTACCGATCGTCGTTTAGGTCATCAAAACGTTCCTCGCGATCTGTTGTTTAGGTTGGCCACGATCATTTGTTTAGGTGGGCCACGAGAAAAGATGCATCAAACTAACTGGGTCCGTACGGGTGGCTCTAGTATACGTACAAATATATATACATACGACACTCCAACAACAAAGGTGGCTTGGCCCAGTGGTAGCACTCCTACCTGTGTTGCGTCTGGTCGCGGGTTCGAAGGCTCGCGGGAGCATATTTTTTGCCGCAGGATAAAAAGCATGCGTGATTAAAGCAAAGGCGAATTGGGCTGGGTGGGCTGCCTGTGTAATCGATGACGGGCCGATTGCCCCCGTTTGGCCCAGCTTGCTGCAGGCCGGTTGCCTCCGTTTGGCCCAGCTCGCGCGCTTGTGTGCACCCAATGGCATGAAGTGTTACTAAAAAAATAAGTAAGACCGACGTCGTCAGTGCGAGCTGGACCACGACTTCCAAACTAATATGTGACGATTATGTTTCGTCGTTAGGTGCGTGAAATGAGGCAAATTAGCTATGACGATATATCAATTCTCATATGTGACGAATTTGTTTCATCATTGGAGTGTAACTCACATTCAGCACGATTTATGACGATTTCCTTGTGTTGTTCTATGTCGTTCCTTTCATTTTCGTCACTAATTTTTAAGGCAAATCTTCGTCCCTGGTTATTTATGACGATACTAAAATTTTCGTCATAGAAAGATACCATTGTGTGACGAAAGTAGCCAGCGTCACGAGCAAATCGTCACCGATGTTCACATTCCTAGTAGTGGATGTTGGACTACTTTGGTAATACAAAGTATTTTCTGGACCATGTATGGCAGGCGGCTTGTGAATTTTGTGTAGGCTTGTATACTTGGAGTTTTGAGGTGAAATTTACGTGGTAGCTTAGTTTAGCTATGGGGATGCTGCTGTAATTTTTGTAGAATTTTAGGAGCAGCAGAGTCGGTACTTGCTGTTGAAGCATAGGGTTTTATGTCGGTTTCCGACGAAGTTGCGAGTAAGGATATTTGATGATAGTGGCTAGATCAAGATGTAAATATGAGTAATTAAAGTGGTGTTTCCATTCTGTTGTTAGGCATATACATCATGACATCATTTTTTATGCAACTTCACTCCATTTGCACACTATTTATATACTTGCATCGCATCATACAGATCGCGGGAGGCCAACAACCAAGGCATTCGCGAAGAGCCGAACGTGGAGGAGCAACGGGGAGTAGGAGCTGCAGGAGGCGGCCGAGGAGAGGATCCGAGAAGTTGAGCCGCCCGAGTGTCCTAACCACGTCCCTAGCTCCTTCGTCAAAGGCAAGCCCCGGAGCATATTCTCCTATGGTTTGCAAATATTTACTTGAGTCCTTTACTATCTATGATGCATTTACGTTATAGGAGTTGCTCGAAAACATAGTTGCATTAGGACTACTTACCACAAAAAGTTATCCCATAGTAGGTGCAGGGCTACGTAGAGCTTAGGCCTGCTACTTAATCGGTAGAAGACAGGTGATTGACCATCATCTGCGCGGATAGGGGGTTACTATCCTTTGGATTGAGATGGGTATAGGTGGTTCTGAACATAACCTTGTGGCCATGATAAATCACTTCTAATATACTATGGCACACGAGCGTCCTCGGATCATTTTGAACAATGCCTCACGATATAGGTTGGGATGGCCGGAGTGCCTACCGCGAAGCCAAGAATCTACTTGGGCCGGGTTTCCACGGCCGGTATCCATGCCGGCGATGGGGGTGGGAGTAACAAGTTGCCCGGTTCGTGAGACCTTAAGATGGGGTGGTGTCATTTGATGGGCACGCTTACCTGTTGGCTGCTGGGAGTTTCCTTGGTCATGGTGATGAGCCGGTGATCCCGCGTCCTTTCCCGAGTAGATCATGGTGACTAAGGCTGCTTTCGAGGAGCATGCCTGGTTTGTGTGAGGAATACCTGGTTTCTGTTGTTAGGCATATACATCATGACATCATTTTTTATGCAACTTCACTCCATTTGCACACTATTTATATACTTGCATCGCATCATACAGGATCGCAGGAGGCCAACAACCAAGCTGTTCGCGAAGAGCTGAACGTGGAGGAGCAGCAGGAGTAGGAGCTGCAGGAGGCAGCCGAGGGAGAGGATCCAGAAGTTGAGCTGCCCGAGTGTCCTAACCACGTCCCTAGCTCCTTCGTCAAAGGCAAGCCCCGGAGCATATTCTCCTATGGTTTGCAAATATTTACTTGAGTCCTTTACTATCTATGATGCATTTACGTTATAGGAGTTGCTCGAAAACATAGTTGCATTAGGACTACTTACCACAAAAAGTTATCCCATAGTAGGTGCAGGGCTACGTAGAGCTTAGGCCTGCTACTTAATCGGTAGAAGACAGGTGATTGACCATCATCTGCGCGGATAGGGGGTTACTATCCTTTGGATTGAGATGGGTATAGGTGGTTCTGAACATAACCTTGTGGCCATGATAAATCACTTCTAATATACTATGGCACACGAGCGTCCTCGGATCATTTTGAACAACGCCTCACAGATAGCTGGGATGGCCGGAGTGCCTACCGCGAAGCCAAGAATCTACTTGGGCCGGGTTTCCACGGCCAGGTATCCATGCCGGCGATGGGGGTGGGAGTAACAAGTTGCCCGGTTCGTGAGACCTTAAGATGGGGTGGTGTCATTTGATGGGCACGCTTACCTGTTGGCTGCTGGGAGTTTCCTTGGTCATGGTGATGAGCCGGTGATCCCGCGTCCTTTCCCGAGTAGATCATGGTGACTAAGGTCGCTTTCGAGGGGCATGCCTGGTTTGTGTGAGGAATACCCGCCACCGGTTTGCAATCGATTATAATCGCCATCATTCCCGGATAGTGAATAACTTGATGAGCGATTCTGCGGTGCCGCAAATAAGATTTGAAATGCGAATTGGTTATGTTCACTCATGTTGGTTTAATGATTACTCAATCAATGCGTTACATGATTATTATTGATTGCTTCTACTAAAATGATGAAGTAGTACAGGTGCTAACATAGCCGGTAGTAGGCCCAACTTAATTGGATAAGCTAGAGAGTCCTTTTATCACTAAATGATTACTTAATAAGCTCATCTTTTGGCAAAGAAAATGTCGGCTACCCCACATAAAGCCCGGCATCCTCCAAAGAGTCTTTTCCTTATTTTCCTTTTGTCGGGTAAGTCTTGTTGAGTACCATGTACTCGGGGTGCAATTCCCAATGTTGTTGCGAGATGGTGAGATGTTCTACGGCTATTGCCCGACATGCTTCCATCCAGCGGTTGGAGATGAGTAGATCGTGGGCTCGATCATTCCATTCCTCGTACCTTTTGCTGTAGTGGATCTCGATGGAAATCGGCGCTATTTGTGGAAAAATTTCATGGGTGTGTTTGAGAACAGAGTTTAAATTTGCTTCCGCACTTTGAATTTAAGAACTGGTTTGTAATAACTTTATTTGAGCACTTTGTGTAATAATTTGTGAACCTGTTGTAATGATCTGAGATGGCATGCGTTGGAAAACGATCCGAGATGTATGTAACGTTGGTGAAACCCTTCGAGGTTTCTAGACTATCGGGCTAGTGTAATTACCGTTTACTGCTTAAGCTGCCATCGTGGCTTGATTAGTGAACAGTAATTATGTTAGTTGGTCGGTTCTGTTACAGGTACCCCTTCTTCATGAGCTTCCCCATTCTCTTCACATGGAGTGCCATTTGTTCACTCACTTCTTCTCCTTGTCCACTTGAGCTAGAGCATGGTTCATCTTCACTTGAAGACTCTTCTTTCTTCTTCTTGCCCTTGCTCTTGGATGATGTGGCCTTGAATGCCACACTCTTCTTGTCATCATCTTTCTTCTCACTTTTCTTCTTCTTCTTCTTCACCAACTCTTCCTTCTCATGATTTTCTCTAAACTCATCATCGGCCATGACTTCTTGAAGGACTTGGTTGGGTGTTGGCTTGTCCCTCATGGTTGTCTTCACCATGACGGTCTTCAACATGTCAAATCTCTTGGGAAGACACCTCATGAACTTGGTGGAGAATTGTGTGTCCTTGATTTCTTCCCAAAGTCCCTTGAGCTCATTGACAATGACTTGGAGCCTATGGAACATCTCCGGCACACTTTCATCTTCCTTCATTGAGAAGCTAGCAAACTTCTCTTGCAACATGTAAGCTCTTGCGGTCTTCACACTTTCGGTGCCCTCATAAGCTTCTTCTAGCTTCTTCCAAATGTCATGTGCCACCTCAATATTCTTGATGAGCTCAAAAGCTTTATCATCAAGTGCCTCATGGAAAGCACTCACGTCAATGTCATTTGCTTGTTGCTTCTTCTCTTCGGCCGGTGTTGGCACTGCACCCTCAACAAGCTCAATCTTTGTTTCCACCACTTTTCACACCTCAAGGTTGATTGACTTGAGATGACTCTTCATCTTGAGCTTCCACTTGGCATAGTCATGAGCTCGAAAAGATGGTGCCTTCTTGGTGTTGTTGATATGCATAACCAATGCCATTGCTTCACCGTAGGATGTTAATCCAACTCAAACAAATGGTGCCCGGCTCTGACACCACGTGAAAGGTCACAATGGCTAGAGGGGGGAGGGTGAATAGCCTAATAAAATTTCTAGCAAGAACACTAGACAACCAATTAGCAAGCTAGGTGGCAAATGTGCAAAGCTAAAGCTTCGACTACTCTATGCAAGCCGTCCTAAACAAGCAAGGCTACTCAATCCAATTGCACAATCAACCACGGTGATCAAGCTACACAATATCGGTTCACCGAAACCGAACAAGCAATTCTACCCACGGGATTTATGCTACACAATGAGTGGTTCCCGACCGACCACAACAAGTAATTCTACCCACGGGATTTAAACTACTCAAAGAGTGGTTCCCGACCGACCACAACAAGCAATTCTACTTTGCGGGAAGTAAAGAGATGATGGAAATTTATACCGCCGCGAAGAGTAGAAGATAGCCAATCACCGGTGTAGTAGCCAATCACCTAGAGAGCTCAAGCACAAGCACAAGGAGGTCGAAGCCTCGGCAATCACAAATCAACACAATGATTTTTTACCGAGGTTCACTTGCTTCCCGGCCAGCTACTCCTCATTGTGGCGATGCACTTGCTTGGTGAGTTGCCCGCTCAATTGGCTCGGTGCCAAATACCCCAATGGGGAGCCGCAATCTCCACACAAGACAAGGATCCACAAGCCACGAGCAATCCACTAGAGTATCCTCTCGCGAACTCCCGTGGGGAAGGATCAAGAACCCCTCACAAGAACCCGGTGTGGCCTCGAACAATCACCAAGTCGAGCTCAACCACCACCCGCTGCTCCAAACCGTCTACGGTGATGGGAATCACCGAAGAGTAACAAGAATCCACAGCTCACTCAATGAACAAGTGCCTCTAGATGCAACTCTCAATGCAAGTCACTTGCTCACACTCAAATCTCTCTCAAGATTAGCAAAGGAATCAAAGATATGAGTGGGGAGGAGCTCTCTTGCTCAAAGTATGCTCAAGTATGAAGAAATGGCGAAGGGACCTCCCCAAGGCCGGCCAATGGTCTATTTATAGAGCCCACTCGAAATAGAGCCGTTGCCCCTCGGGCTGAAGCCGCAACATGCGCCGGACTCGTACGCCGCTGCCCGCCGGACGCATCCGGCGTTCTTCAGCCGTGCGCCGCCAGTCGGCCATTGCCGTTCAAAAGCCGCCACGTCACTGCGTCCGATGAGCGTCCGGCGCTCTCAGCGACGCGTCCGGCGCCTGAGTCCGCAGGAGAGAGCTCAGCTCCGAAAGTTTCTGATCCGAGTCCGGCGCCCGCCGGATGCGCCTCCTCGGCGTCCGACGCTCAGCAGCGCTCAGCCAGCCGCCCGACCCAGCTCACCATGCGCCGGACGCGTCCGGTCCCGCCGGCTCGGCGTCCGGTGCCCGCGTCCGGCGCCCAGAGAGCACCTCCACTTGTTGTTTGATCTTCGATGTCGCGCCGTCGTCGATCCAAGGTCCAAACTACTTGTCTTAGGTGCCAACTCCACAGAGTAGATCACAACTCAAGCACCAGAGTTAGCGTATCATCTCATGATCACGTTGACAAGTGTTAGCACTCTAGTTAGTCTCTCATGCATCATGCAAAGTCACAACTAGAGGCACTTAGGACTGCGAATGAACCGAGGAAACCCCTCTTGATAGTCGGTTATCGATCCTAAATGTGGTCACACTCGCTAAGTGTCTTGACCACCAAACCGGAAAGCCCTATCAAGTATACCTTCGCCTTGATCTCCATGGGCCTCCGTCGGAGCTCGTTCACAACACATGTCCACCATGTTCATCACCGTGATCACCATGCTCCATCATCCACCATCACGTTGCTATGTGTCTAACCACACTTAGAGCAAAGCATTAGCAACGTTGAGTGTCATTAATTACCAAAACCAAACTGGAGCTTTCACGCGGGCGCGCCCAGCCCTCTGCCTCCTGGGCCCAGCTTCATTTGGAAGGTGCTATGGCGGTTCCTTATGGCCGTTTTAGGGTGTTTCCAAATTTACCTACATCGAACCGTCCTAGTTGAGCTAAAGGAGGGAAGGAGGCACTCTCAAACACACACCACCAAGGAGCTCTCTCGTTCCACTTTTCAATCAAGATGTAGTAGTAGTGCTAGTCTAGTTGGGAGTGAATTAGAGAGTTCAAGTTCCGAAAGAGTCCTCGGAGGCTTGGCCAACCTTGTATCGATCCTCTGTAGGACTCAAGTGTCTTCTTATGTTTATCTTCTATATATTACTGAGTTGTCCATTTGGTTATCTTGTCATGCCTTAGTTCTTTAGCTAAACTTGGTTAGTGTAGTGTTTATACCTTGGCATGGGTTCTCTGGTCGACCGATTGCTCTAGTTATAGATTGTGACTAGAGTAAGTAACCGCTAGTGCAGGCGTGGTGTCTAGGCTAGCGAGTTACTGGAGAATGCGCCCAGCTCCACGGATAGTTGTGGTAGCCCCGGGGGTGACAGCTTCGACCAGGCCTTTGTATTCCACCACGTTCGGGCTGGTGTTTTCGTAGAGCTTTGGCTGCCTGACCCCAGTTCCCCCTTCCCAGTCTTTTCGAGAACCGGAAAGGAACAGCTGCCCCGAAGTGTCTTGGTGTAACCGCTATGCTGACCTCTGCTTAGCTATCCTTTGGTATAGACTAGAATAAGAACCACAGTAATGGAGAAGAAAATAGGAATCTTGGCATCTCATGTGGACCTCTCAGCTTAGCTAGTCTGCTCTGCTATCTTTTTAGGGTTCTCCTGTGTATGTCACTTATCTAAAAACCCGATCATATCTTTTACCCCCTCATTAGCCTAGTTGGTATATTAGTTAGCAGATGTATGACGGTTAATTATCAACTTCTTTACGCTCTGCTTCCTTGAGGATAAATACGATACCCTGGAATACTCTTGGGTGAAAGCTACAACGGTATCCGTGCGCTTGCGGATTTCTCAGTGTGCGTCAACAAATACCAACAGTTGGTACCTCTGTCCTTGGTTTAAGATTAAGCACAAGCTGATGTTATCGTCGCCTCAGTCATGTGGGCCTCCTGTTCAGTGGGTCCACTTGTCATCAATATGAAGCAAGAAGGCCAAGGTGTTGTGACCATCTTGGAATGTGGAGGTGCATGTGAGGTGGACACTGGGACCTTTCCAATCTGTAGGGGACTTGAAGATTTGTGGGTGTTGGCATTTTTTAGCACAATCACCACAAACAGACATAAAGCCCATCCCCGGTAATGGCGCTAGAAATGCTTGTTGGCATTTCTCAACACAATCACTAGAAATAAGTTCTAGTAACTATGCGAGAGTTGCCAAAAGATAGATCACATCCTAATATCCGCAAGCGCACGGATCTATCGTTGCAGCATTTCACCCGGAAGTATTTCAGGGTATCGTTATTTATATTTTGCCAAAGGAAGGCATGTGTTGTTAAGTAACTAGCATAGGTATGAATATAATATCTAGCATGAGGAGAAATCGACCAATTGTTGACGGGAATAAAGACCAGTTTTGGTACACCCAGAAACCCGTCAACAGTCCTCGATGAAGGGAAGATAAGCATCGCATGAGCATATTTATCACTAATAAAGTTCCACTTGTACTCTTAGCTTGTGAAATGCAGGAAAGCTGGAAATAGGCCATGTGACACCGAAACCCAGGTCTACCGACCTAATTCTGGCCTCACCAGGATCTGACCACCAAGCAGGGTCCCTGACATCCTACAGGAGAGCCTGATCCTGAATCCAAATGTACCACACCTCAACATTCCAATCAATCGGTACATTGGACCAAGGATCCACATAGAAGCAAGCAAGATATCAAGTGAACCCAATTTTGAACAAGACTACACGTGACAAGCCAGGACAGCACCAGGAAGCTGCTAGGTGGGCCAGGGGCCCAATGCCAGGTCGGCCGACCAGCACTTGGTGGCCTGACACCTTGGCACTGCTCCCACAGCCACCTGGACCTTCTAGAAGGGGAGTGGGACCCACAGGTCAGCCAACCCCTGGTCAACCGACCTGCAAGTGGGCCCCACTCAAGGTCGGTTTGCTTCCACTGCCTTCCTGCATGACCACCACGTGTCCTACACCGAGCATCGTTGATTAAAGTCGGTGGGAAGGTCGGTTTGATCCAACGGAGCATGGCGGAGAGCACACGGATCGCTGACGTGGTGGTGGAGTAACCCCTACTCCACCTCCACTATAAATACCCCCTAGTCCCTCATTGTAAAGTGTCCCCAAGTAGTCCACAATAGTGTTCTCAAGCTCAAGCTCTCTTGGGAGATCAAGAGTAGTGTAGTCTAGTCTGGAGTGGGAGTTAGAGTCGAGTTGAGCAAAGCTCGGGTCTCCGAAGTCATCTTCTGGAGAATCTGGTATAGCTCTTGTACCTTTACTTTTGAAGTACTTTCCTTATATTAATATAGTCTTGCTTTACTTTATTAAGTCTTTACTTTGAGTATTTTACTTTCAGTATTTACTTAGTGCACTGCTATACTAGTGTAGTAGTGTTATGTCTTAGTCTCTTTAGTGTAGAGTCTTAACTAGTTTAGTGTCTAGATCCTTTGTGTGTGTTTCACTACTAACTGGGGCCGAGATTACTTACGTGGTAGCCGGAGTCTTAAGGCTAGATAAAGCGAGGTGCTTAGGCTGGTGCTTAATAGTGGATGCACCCTATCGCTGGTTGGTATATCCATTCACTATCCGACGTGTATTAGCGGGAGCGAGTCGTGACTGGACTCCATCTCCTTTCTGGCTCTATTGGCGTTAGGGTTAGGCCGTAGGGCGACCATAAGCCAAAGGTCCGCTGGAGCAGGAGATAACCCCTCCTGTTTGTCAGTCGACTTCCCCTATCACACAGATTGTCTAGGTGTTAGTTTAGTTAAGTCATTACACTAGTAGGATTAGAACACAGGAGTATAGTCAGATACATAGGAGTCCATACTCACTCGTTGTCCTCCCACCTAGCTAGCTACCTACTAGTTACCTTTAGTTTATCACTCATATCAACACTTACCCCTTTATCAACATCGATATTTTAGATTGGGTAGAACCACCACGGGTATCCACCACCCATTTGCTAGAGAGTCTTAATCCGCTTCCCGTGAGCGAACTACAAATAATGATACCGGAATACTCACCCCGATCGAAGTGCTACAGCGGTACCTGTGCACTTGCAGAGTTACCCTTCGTCGGTCTTACGTCGTCACTAGAATCTAGCTTTGCTTAGCATTCTTAGGCTGTTGCCGGAGGAGGAATTGTGACACCCTCTCTCTAGTAGTAGTTCGGGTTTGCAGTAGGCTTAGCTACCAGGCGTCAGTCGTGATTACCTTTATCTATTTCTCATGATTGCGCTAAGATCTGCCAACAAGCATTTCTGGTGCCGTTGTCGGGGAAGCGCCGCATTAGGAATCTCTAGTAAATTGGAATCCGTGGTCTACTCTTAATCAAAGTATCCATAGTGTTAGGGGTTTGTCCTTCACTTGTCTTGTTTTTGTTATCATCCTTTCTAGACAGTGCATGAGCGGTTTCAGTTTGCCATCGAACTTCGTTGAAGATCCTGAGAAGTTGCTGAAGAGAGCTAGACGCAGTCTAGTCCCTCCTTAGAGAATCATCTCAGAGCCTGAACCGTTCGTGGAAGGAAGTCCCACACCAGTTGTTGAGGCAGTCGTGGCTCAGAAGACAATCACTGAGTTCTCGTCATCATCAGCCGACTTTGTCGCTACGGGTTCGAACGTGAACTTGGGCGATGCGACTTTTGAACTCAAGCCTGCACTGATCAACATGGTGCAAGCCAATCAATTACCGTGGGAAGCCACATGAGGATGCCAATGCCCACCTCCAACACTTTCGGAGGTGTGCAACACCTTCACGATCAAGAATGTCACAGATGTCGTTCGCCTTCGTCTTTTCCCATTTTCATTGTTGGGAAAAGTGAAGCAATGGTTCTACAACAACAAGACCGAGGTGACAACTTAGGATAGATGTGCCAATGCATTCCTCAAGAAGTTCTTTCCCGCGGGCAAGACCAGTGTCCTGCGCGGGAAGATCTCAAGCTTCCAACAAAAGTCCGATGAGATGTTTCCCGAAGCATGGGAACGTCTAAATGAGTACATTTAGGTCTGTCCCCACCACGGGATAGACGAATGGCTCATTATTCAAGGTTTCTACCATGGGCTGACTGGCATAGCCCGGAGTCACCTTGATACTTCCGCTGGAGGGGCATTCCTGCAACACAATGTCAGGGATGCCAAGGAGCTCATCGAGAAGGTGGTGATCAACCAAGGATGGAATGAAGAGCGCCTTCAGCCCAAGAAGAGAGGTGTCCACGCCCTTAGTGAGGTGGACATGCTCTCCGCCAAGATGGACCTCCTGATGAAGAAGATAGAGGGATCGTCCTCTAATAAGGAAGTGGAGGCCATCCAGACTCTTGCCACTATCTGTGCTGTGGTTACTGACCCATGGTGCGAGGTTTGCGGAGAGGAGGACCATTCGGACAACAACTGCCCCATGACTCAGGAGGAGGTGAACTTCGTCAGCAACAACAACAACAACCACTTCAACAACGGGAATCGGCCCCAACAACCGCAATGGAGTTCACGCCCCTTCTACCAAGGCCAAGGTATGGGTTACAATAATAATTCTCGGTAATTCTTTCAATAACCAACCCTCCTTAAAAGAACTTGTCTTTGGTCAAATTAAAATCAATGATGGTCTTAATAAAAAAATGATGGCTAATGACAAGATCTTAGAAAGTCTTAGTGAGAAAATGGATAGCTTTAACTCGCTATGAAAAATCGGTTGAGCTTTAATAAAATGCTAGAAAACCGCTTAGCTCGGTTAAGCGGCGGCCCCCAACCTATGAGCAAGGTAAGATTCCGGCAAAGCCTGAGGACCCTATTGAGGGTGTCAGGCTGGTAACTACGAGGTTCGGTAAGCCTCATTATCGTTCTGTTCGGGTAACGGTGGATTCACCGTTTGTCCCGAAGAAGGGAGATCCTGGCATGCCGACGATCACTTGCCAGATCGGACCGCAGATCTTCGACAACGCCTTCTGCGACCTTGGATCCGGTGTCAACATTATGTCCAAGATAACTTATGATAACTTGTTAGGGAGCCCTTTGCACCCTACATATGTGCGTTTGCAGATGGCAGACCAAACCATCCGGTTTCCCGAGGGGTTGGCACGGGACATCTTACTCAGAATTAAAGATGAGTATATCCCTATCGATTTCCTGGTGCTGGATATGGGAGCCAACGTCAAAGTACCGCTCATCTTGGGACGACCATTCCTGAACACGGTGGACGCCACCATCTACGTACAACATGGCGAGATGTACATGTCAGTCCAAGGATGGTATGTGAGTGTGCCTTTCAATGGTTTTAAAGCTAACATGCAGGCACAAGCACCCCAGAAGCCGCGTCGCCAACACCGCCGAAGGAAGAACACTAAGACTGCTAAGTCGGCCAAGAAGGCCGAAGTGAACGAAGAACCCGCCGAGCCAAAAGCCGAAATCAAGCAAGAATGGCGGAAGAAGGAGACACCCTCACGGTCCCCATCTCCGGGACCAACTGAGGTGTCCACAGAATGAACCCGACAGGAGAGGTCCGGCTCTATGGACCTAAAACACGGAGCCCTCCGCTGACCAGGTATGTCGTAGTTATCTCATATTTATTTTCATGCATTGCAATTCCGCATTTTCCTTTCAATTGCATGTTTACTTTCACAACTGCATACTTGCACTTTCAATAAAATAAAGCTAGATATATGTAATAAAACTTGAGAAGAGTGTTTAGAGAAAAGTTGAGCTAGTGGGGCCACCAAAGCCTGGTCGACCGAACTGCTTCTGGGGTCCACCACCTCTCTCTTCACTCTGGCTAGAAGCAGGGATCCAAGGAAGTGCATTGGGTGCCCTGGGGATCACAAGCCCAGGTCGACCGACCTGGGCTTGGTCCCACCAGGCATCCAGCTACCTCCCACTGCTGACACACAATGATCTTATGCCCATCCCAGTAGCCAGAATTCGAAGAGAGATGGTCCAATGCTCATGACTTTAGCTTAGGATGTTACTTTAAGCATGAGAATGCTTTAGGGAACACACCAACAGCCAAAGCAAGCTTGGGGAACAACAATGCATGCCAGGAGACAACCTTTATCCTTGTCTCCACTTTTGCCCTTTCCTTTTCTTTTTCACCCAACACTAGACATAGGAATCCGAATCAACCAGCAGGAATCTAGGACCAAGACCACCACCATCTTTATCAGACAACCAGACAAAACATGTCCAAAGTGGTGGGGGTAAAAATCACTGGTCGGCCGACCAGTGATTCTGTCCATCTTCCTGACTTTTTGCAAACACGAGGCTAGATTCCTTGTCTAAAGTGGAACACAACCTCACAAGGCCCAAGAGCGTGGTCGGCCAACCAGCCCCTTTGCTGGCTTGGCCTTACCCTTTCACCCCTATAAATACCACCCCAATGTGAGCTCAATCCCACACCACAACCAGCAGAATCATCTCGAGCTCACTTGGCCTTCTCTTCTCTCTTAGTGTTTCAAGCCTTCTCAAGTCTAGTGTAGTAGTAGTCATAAACCCAAAAACCCAAAAACATTTCCCTTTTCTCCCTTAGTAGTGTAGTAGGAAGCTTGGTCTTGTTTGCCCACTAGTGTAGTTAGGATGAAGAATCCCTTCCGAAAGTCTAGCAAAAAGAAGGGCGATGGCTCATCCTCGAGCTCTCGCCAATCTGAGAGTAGAAGTCGGGAGAGAGAGGAGGAAGAACAAGTGCACCATCTTGCTCCTGCCATCATGCCCGACAGGATGATGGAGCCTCTTAACAACCTCATGGTCACCCATGAGGAGTTAGGAAAGCTCTATACCCTTCACACTTGCGGTTTCCAGCATTCTGCCCTCTTCGACCAAGAACTCCTCGACAAAACAGGTATGAGCACCGACTTTGCCACAGTTTTTAATACCATTGGTTGGTCCTCATTTTGGCAAATTCCTGAGCGTGGCATAGAGTTACTCACCCAAGAATTCCTTTGCTCACTAAAATCAAATGCTTTGGGTGTTAGCTTCCGCATGTTTAATAATGATTATAGCCTGTCTTGGAGTGAGTTGAGCGTTACTCTAGATTTTGATCATGATTGCATACTAGATGAAGAGGTTGCTTTAGCAAATTTTAATCTTGCTGTCTTTTGAAAATCAATCTCTGTGTCCAATGACTGGTCCAATCCTAAACCCAAGCAAATTCATAATCCAACCTTGTGGTTTATGTTCTTTTGGATAGCAATCACTCTCTTTCCTAGGACTGATTTATCAAGAATAGGTCTTAAAGAGATGCAACTCATGTATGTCATGGTTAATAAAATCAAGTTTGCCCGTGTTAAAATGCTAGTACACTTTTGGGAAAACTCTGTTGTTCAAGAAACACCCATAGGATTTACTTCATTCATAACTAGAATTGCTGAAACCTTGGGTTTGCTTGAGGGGAATGTCTACGAGTTTTTGCCTACGGAGAAACCAATTATTCTTGAAGATATGTTTATTCGAGTTGGTTTACTCAAAAGAGATCCAAGAGGTGCACTTAAGATGCCTTATGGGACTGATACATTCGAAGTCTCTCTCCCCAATGAGAGACTTTGGCTGTATAATGTCTCATCATTAACCATGGATAGAAGGGGAAGACCTTGTCCTGTTGCAGGGACGGACAGAATGACGAGAGCATGAACCCGTGCTGCTCAGGAACAAGCTGGCCCCTCTCATGCTGCACACAATGAGGAAGAGGAAGTGAGCTCTTCCCACATGGGAGCACCTCCTCACTCCAGGACACCTTCTTGGGCACACACTCCTCGCCCTCGTAGAGGGAGGCGTCAGCTGCCGTCCGAGATCGAAGTGCTCACCCAGGCCACGTTGCAAATCATGCAACAGAACTTGGACATGGTCCAAGGCGTCCATACGGAGGAAGAGCACCGCTGGGACCAGTGGAACTCATGGTTCCCACAACAATAAGCAAGAGACAAGCTTGGGGGAGATCCTCTCCCCCACTAAGGTAAGTTCACCTAAGGTATGTTTCCAATCCCCCTCGTTTAATTCTTGTCTTATTGCATTGCCGTCTCGCATTTAAAAAAATCTAAAAATTAAAAATCCAAAAATATTTACTTGCTTTATTTCCCTTTTGTACATATGCTTCATGTGTGCTAGTCTTCCTTTGGAAATGATGATGAAATTGCTAGTTAATGTTTCTTTAGTGCTTGTTTACAACTTAGCACTTCTCTAAGTCTCTGATTACTTGGCACTTTTAACCATCATGAACTTGATCACTTAGTGGGTTGCAAGTGCTAAAACAAAGTCTAAGTTGTTGTGAGATATGAGATAGTTAAGATAAGAGCTCTATTCTATTGTTCTAAGCACGCATGATTGCCAGAGATTTCCTTTTTAAAATGAATGAAAAACTTAATTGTTCCTCAATGGTGTTGAAATTGCTATCATGGCCATATATACCTTGATATATCCAAAAGCCTTCTACATAAGCTACTTGCTTGCATTGAGTTTGGTTAAGACTTGTAGAATTTGTGTTAGAGGTTTGTCATGGCCCTAAGATCAAGATCCACAGACCACCAAATATGCTGCTTCTAATCCGGAAGTACGCAACCATGCTACTCCTACCCTGGGAGTACGCAACTTACTACCATCATTATGCTACTCCTACCCTGGGAGTACGCATCTCACCTCCATCATTATGCTACTCCTACCCTGGGAGTACGCATTTTACTATCATCATTATGCTACTCCTACCCTGGGAGCACGCATCACCATCCTTGTGCTGCTTCTACACTGGAAGTACGCACCTTCACCATTTTCATCATATAGGTTGCTCCATGCTCCAAAGTTAGAAATTCTCTCTCAGTTATCATTGGTTAGGTGAGACACATCCCAAAAAGGCTAGGCCTCTATTGAGATAGATCCAAAAAAATAAGAAGAAAGAGCTAGCCTTGTCTCAATAGAAGTAGAAAGAGAGATAGCATCAAATGAAGGAGCAACCTCATCCACCATACATCTACCTTTCTCTCATTACCTTACCATCCATTCCATTCATCCATTCCATTCATATCATTTTACATCTTGATCTGAGGGTATGATGAGTCTCTTCTGTGGTCCAAGATCTTGTTCTTTCTTAACTAAGACAACATATGCCTTGCAAGTATGCTATTCCTTGACATACCTACTTAAGCTCCACATAAGGCCTTATTAGAGGTAGGATGTTTTTGAAAGGCAAACACATGATGTGCCTTAGTGAGGATTCATACACCACTTGAGTGACTTGAGAGAAACCACTTGAGGAACATTAAGATTTCTTTTGAAAAATTTATCAAAAACCTTTGGCATGAAACTTGCTAAAAGAATGAGAAAAGTAGATGCTCTAGTCGACACTGTTCTGTGTTCCAACATCCCAAGACTGAGTTAATGCCATAAGCCCCATGGGTGCTAGAGTAATATGGGTGTGTTAACATTGCTAAATCTTCCATTCAAGGAAAAGTTCTTTGTTGTGCACTTAGTACTATTGAGATGTTAACTTAGTAATAATACCCGATCCAATCGAACCAAGCTTTGATCGTTTGCTCGGGACGAGCAAAGGTTAAGCTTGGGGGATCTTGTTGACGGGAATAAAGACCGCTTTGGTACACCCGAAACCCGTCAACAAGTCCTTGATGAAGGGAAGATAAGCATCACATGAGCATATTTATCACTAATAAAGTTCCACTTGTACTCCTAGCTTGTGAAATGCAGGAAAGCTGGAAATAGGCCCTGTGAGACCGAAACCCAGGTCTACCGACCTGATTCTAGCCTCACCAGGATCTGACCACCAAGCAAGGTCCCTGACATCCTACAGGAGAGCCTGATCCTGAATCCAAATGTACCACACCTCAACATTCCAATCAATCGGTACATTGGACCAAGGATCCACATAGAAGCAAGCAAGATATCAAGTGAACCTAACTTCGAACAAAACTACACATGACAAGCCAGGACAGCACCAGGAAGCTGCCAGGTGGGCCAGGGGCCCAATGCCAGGTCGGTCGACCAGCACTTGGTGGCCTAACACCTTGGCACTGCTCCCACAGCCACCTAGACCTTCTAGAAGGGGAGTGGGACCCACAGGTCAGCCAACCCCTGGTCGGTCGACCTGCAAGTGGGCCCCACTCAAGGTCGGTTTGCTTCCACTGCCTTTCTGCATGACCTCCACGTGTCCTACACCGAGCATCATTGATTAAAGTAGGTGGGAAGGTCGGTTTGATCCAACGGAGCATGGCGGAGAGCACACGGATCGCTGACGTGGCGGTGGAGTAACCCCTACTCCACCTCCACTATAAATACCCCCCTAGTCCCTCATTGTAAAGTGTCCCCAAGTAGTCCACAATAGTGTTCTCAAGCTCAAGCTCTCTTGGGAGATCAAGAGTAGTGTAGTCTAGTCTGGAGTGGGAGTTAGAGTCGAGTCGAGCGAAGCTTGGGTCTCCGGAGTCGTCTTCTGGAGAATCTGGTATAGCTCTTGTACCTTTACTTTTGAAGTACTTTCCTTATATTAATATAGTCTTGCTTTACTTTATTAAGTCTTTACTTTGAGTACTTTACTTTCAGTAGTTACTTAGTGCACTGCTATACTAGTGTAGTAGTATTGTGTCTTAGTCTCTTTAGTGTAGAGTCTTAACTAGTTTAGTGTCTAGATCCTTTGTGTGTGTTTCACTACCAACTGGGGCTGAGGTTACTTACGTGGTAGCCGGAGTTTTAAGGCTAGATTATGTGAGGTGCTTAGGCTGGTGCTTAATAGTGGATGCACCCTATCGATGATTGGTATATCCATTCACTATCCGACGTGTATTAGCGGGAGCGAGTCGTGACAGGAGTCCATCTCCTTTCTGGCTCTATTGGCATTAGGGTTAGGCTGTAGGGCGACCATAAGCCAAAGGTCCGCTGGAGCAGGAGATAACCCCTCCTGTTTGTTAGTCGACTTCCCCTATCACACAGATTGTCTAGGTGTTAGTTTAGTTAAGTCATTGCACTAGTAGGATTAGAACACAGAAGTATAGTCAGATACATAGGAGTCCATACTCACTCGTTGTCCTCCCACCTAGCTAGCTACCTACTAGTTACCTTTAGTTTATCACTCATATCAACACTTACCCCTTTATCAACATCGATAGCTTAGATTGGGTAGAACCACTACGGGTATCCACCACCCATTTGCTAGAGAGTCTTAATCCGCTTCTCGTGAGCGAACTACAAATAACAATACCGGAATACTCACCCCGATCGAAGTGCTACAGCGGTACCTGTGCACTTGCAGAGTTACCCTTGGTCGGTCTTACGTCGTTTTTGACGAGAATTAAGCTACATATTTTACTCTTTAAAATCTCGTCAACTGGGCATAATCAGAGGAAAATTGGCATAGCATAGGCATTTTACCACTAATAAAGTTCCACATGTACTCTTAGTATTTGGATTGCAGGTACATTCGTATTTCAGGGGAAACAAGCTCCACAAACCATCTAGAAGAACCAAACTCGAATCAGCAAGCACCGCACTCCAGGACACGTGGGGACCGAGGAGGAACAAGGCCGGGGGGCCCACCTCACTGCACTCGGTCGGCCGACCGGGGTTGGTGGGTCCCACCCGTCGCCATGCTCCACCGACCTTCCACCGCTTCTAGAAGATGCCATGTGTCGCCAGGGGAAGAATCCCGGTCGGCCGACCTGGGGGGTGGGTCCACTTTGGGTCGGTTCACTCCACCGACATTCCCTGCACATCCTGGACGTTGATTCAAGGCAGTTTGAGGTCGGTTGGATCCGAAGGTGGAGAAGCCATTTCACACGGATCGATGACGTGGCGGTGGAGTAGCCCCTACTCCACCTCCCCTATAAATACCAACCGCATCCACCCACTCTAGACACCAATTCGTAGATCAATGTGGATTCCACTCTAGTTATATTTCCAAATCATAGTGTTAGTGTTAGTCTAGTGTGGGAGTTAGAGTTGAGTCGAGCGAAGCTCGAGTCTCCGGAGTCGTCTTCGGAGAGTCTCGGTATTCCTCTTTCTTTTCCTCTTGTAAGACTTTTAGTATTTAATATATTTACTTTTCCTTTACTTTTCTCGAGTATTTACTTTTAGTACTTGCTTAGTGTAGTATTACTCTAGTAGTAGTATTATAGTGTATGTTGGTATAAATTAAGTGCAACTAAAATATAAAGAATTCCGCAAGCGCACAGAACATACCATTGTAGCATTTTACCGGGAGTAAACCAGGTATCGTTATTTATATTTTACCACAGGGAAGCAAGGGTTAAAGAATCTAATAACTCACCATCATGTATCTACTAACGTAGTAGACCAACTAGACTAAAGCAGGGGTAAATGATATCTATAAGGTAATATAATAAAGCACACATGAGAATTCTATAATAAATGAGTAACTAGCTAGAGTGAGAGGACAACAGGAGAGATTAAGGTTCTTAAATACTTCTCTATTACTCTAGTTCTGTGATAACAGAGGATGGATAGATATAGCAATCATACAATAGCACTTCGGGACACCACTAGACGGAAAGCACCACAAAGGATAACTCTACCGACGTGACTACGGTCCTACTAATTTAAGAACCTACTAAATTCGGTGTGGACGGGGCCGTCACCTCCCGTAACTACCACACAACCAGAGAATAGGGCGCAACCTCGTGTAACCTATAGTCTAGACACCATGCCTACACTATCGATTACTACTCTAATCACTATAGATAACTAGAGCACTCGATGCGAGCGAAGATCCCATACTAAAGCATAACAACTATACTAACAATCACAAGATAGGCATAAAAGTAAATAGAGAAGATAAATATATTAAAGCATAAGTCTTACAAAGAGTAGATACAAAGACATACCAAATCTCTCAAGACTTCTCTAGAACCGGAGCGCAGCTCCCTCTCTCCCTAACTCTCATCTAGATCTAATCTACTACATTGGAATATCTAGCTCTAATTCTCTAGAGAAGAGAAGTCATCCATTCAAGGACGCCTCTACAACTCGATCCCGCCGGGAGATAATGAATTAGGGTTTAAGGGATTCCTCCTCCGGGGCTAGGGCCCCGCTTATATAGCCCTCTAGGATGCACCACAGCCCTCGGATCAAACCGACCTAAACGGACGATTATTATTCATCCTCAAAGGCGGTGGAACAGGATCCGCGAGGCCGATGCTCGATTGGTCCAGTCACGAGTCGGCCGACCAAGGGTGGGAGTCGGCCGACTCTCCACCGAGCCCGTTCGGGCTCCCGTTTGGTCCAGAGCCTTCTCGAACCTTCCGTATTACAAAATTTTCACCGGTTCCCGATTATCTCTATGTAAACCCGACATGTGGGCCTTCCTTGGGTATTTTCACCGACACCCCGCAAAACAGTACATTCACTAAAACTCGTGGAATTCTGTCAAGATAACCCCTATATCTAGTTGGTGAACATATTTTAGTCCTTTCTCATGTTTAGTTGACGGTAAAAATTGGCACTTAACGACCGTCAACAACTCCCCCAAGCTTTCCTTTTGCTTGTCCCCGAGCAAAGATGAACTCGGTGTGGATCGAGTTGCTACAATGCTTTCACGCCTCAAAAGTACACATGCGTTCAAACAAGAACTCTCCTCCGGATTAGAGTGAACTATTCGACTCAAAACTTACTCATATTACCTTTCACCATGGGGCTTGTAACCGTCACTTGGGTCTTGAGCAGTTGAAAGACAGAACGGTCAAGTCAAGCGCTATGTTTCTCGCTCTTGATCAACTATTATTCTGGAGTTTTTGCAAGATTTTCAAATAAAAACTCAGAGTTCCTTGTATGAACCTTTCAGATCTCTCATTTGTGGTATTTCTCGGATCCTCTCCAAGGCATGAGTAGTGTATGCCTTCTCTCTTCTCTCAAAATATGTGGTATTTATGGAACTAAGGCATAGTGGAAAGTGCCTTCTCTCTCTCACCCTACTTTCTAATAGGCTTATGTGGAGCTCATAGGTGGGGAGACACTCAAACTCACTTGCATATATTGCACAGCTTAAACCATGGATCCAATAGGAACTAAAATAATAAAGTCATATGTGCATGTGAATGAGGAAATGGGATGGATGATAAGATGATGATGATAAGGAAATGATTATGAGGGGTGATCGCTTGGTGAACATCTACTTCGCACTTGCTCCTTTGGGGATAACATGACTCCCTTTATTCGTAAACTTTGAAACTTCTTGAAAGGAAGGACTTGGCCGCTCTCTCTTTTCTCTCTTTTTTTTTTCTTTTTTTTTTTTTTACATAGCAACCAATCCTCGAAAACAAAACTTTAGCAACGGGGAGTGTATAACTTGAAATGATAATGACCGGAGCTTTTATGTAGGCAATTGGAACGGCGATGATTATCTCTAGATGTTCACTCCCAGGATAGGAGTAGAACCTTTTTTGGATGAAGTGAAATGAATGGCATATGTATATGTGGATGGGTGGATGCGTACTCCCAGGGTAGGAGCAGCATATGTGCGTATCTCTAGGGTAGAGACAACACAATAAATGGGGAAATGCGTACTCCCAGGGTAGGAGAGAAGATAGGTGCGTATCTCCGGGTAGAGATAGCACAATATGTGGTGGATATGGATCTATATGTGGGTGGTACTTCTAGGGACAAAGTAGCACGAATGAATGTAGTACTTATAAAATAGGTGCATGCTTCGAGGACGTAAGTAGCATCGATCAATGGATGGAGAGCACATAGTAATGACTTTTAACCGCATGACCGATTCCTTATGGGTCCACAAAGATAACCACACTCAATGCCTAAAAAGACTACACTCAAGCCTACAATATGATCTATATAAACAGATGGGTTTTCCTAATCTAGTAAGCATGAATATATGGCTGTGGTAGGAATTTAAACTCTCATCATAAAGGAACTCATCATGCAGAATTTAATATTTTCACGTATAAATTCTCCGTAACTCTAGTATCTCTAGGAACAAGATGCACAAGAGCTCAAAACCTTCCCATATCATACCCGTCAACCACCTAGACTTAGATCAAGTGTTTGCTACCCACAAGTTTCAGTGTTCGAGCAAATCTCAAATCTAAACAGCTGTGTCCAAAACTCGGAGAGTGCAAGGTTGAAAACTAGGTACTTGAAAGGAATTACTAGAGAGCAACTATTCATCATCTCCATGTAGAGTTTATTCTAGGATCACTTTTAAGACAAACTACAAGAACTCTCCAAAAGTAGAAAAGAAATCTTTCGGGTTTCTATAGTTATGCATCTTTTTTAGTTGTTTTAACAAAGCAAACTCTAACAAAGCATAGATAGATAAGTTGGAAACACTTAGCTTGGTACACGGGGATGCCCTCCCCCAAGCCGGATGTTGACATAGTCTCACGTTGTTGCCGATGTGCGATGAAGACGTTCTAGTCCTCCAGGAGTGTCATAGATAGTTGCCGTTGGAGACAAAGCATTTGAATGTTGCGGACAACACTCCGACAGAGACTCGGACATCCTTCTCACCGTTAGCTCTTCTCGATCCTTTATGTTCTCGTGAAGCTCAAATAGACAACAAAGCTTGTGGAACCGATTAAGCATTAGTGATAAAACCCTCTAAGCCTTGGCCGTCTAGAACTCGCCTTAACTCAAATGTCTTCTAACAAAGATCACAAGAAATATTTTTATCTTTTTATAATAAAGGATGCAAACAGAGAAAATAGATATGCTGAAAAATTATTTTTATGCCACCACAATGAATGATTATTCACATGGGGCTTAGTAGGTTTTTTTTTTGGATGCAAAATGCGTAAATCTTTATTTTCTTTTCTAGAGCAGAGATAGTAAAGCGAAGATGCAATTAAGATGCATGTAGGGAAAATAAATATGCTTAAAGGAAAATGCAATGTCGTGAAAGGAAATGCCGATAAATACCAAGTTACCTCCTTGGCGAGGGTTCGTGATTTAAGTCCTTCGAACAGACTTCTTGTCATGTTCACTCCTTCAAGGCATCATTTGATCCCAAAGGTAGAGACCTTGAGACCTTGTGATGAAGAGTAGATGCTTCTAGTGGTCCTTTACTTCTTCTTGGAGTTTGCCTTGCTTGATTGACCTCTTGAGCATCTTGTCTTCTTAAAATTTCACTCCTTCTTTTTTTTTCTATGCCTGGACCTTGTGCTCCACTCATTGTTTCTTCTCATCGTGCCAGAGCGACGGGGCTTGAAAAGAGGAAAAGCATTGCTAGATCATTGTTTGAAGAGTCATCGTCCTTCCTCCCCAAGCTTGACCTTGTTTGTCGCTCGCCATGTGAAACAAAATATGAGTGTTGAGTCATCCCTCAGAGTGTGTTGTACCACTATGTCCTTAGACATTGTTTGTCCTCTATTCTTAAGCCTTCATTTGTCCGAGAGGGACTTTTGATTATAGGTCCGTTAAGCAAAGATCTCTCTTTTGCATTCGCTTTTGATTGTACCGTCCAATCCAGGATGAGCGTACGTACGCTTGCATGATCTTCTTTCGTCAACCATTCTTGATTTTCATTGAGTCTTGGTTGACGCATTGATGTTCATTGGAGATGTAGACTCGACTTCTTCCTTGATGGTCTTTGTCTTCTAGCGGCATGGCGAAGAGTTGTACGCCATCCATCTTGATGATCAAGGAAGGAGCTTCTTTAGAATTTGTATGCATGCTTCATCTCCAATGGCTTAGGGACAAGATCTTGCAACCATGGTCATGGTCCTTCAAGGCTTGGTCGATGGTCAACCCTTGATTGGTGATTGGTTGACACAAGGATGCATGCTTATCATGCCATCCTTGTCCTTGCTGCCAATGTGCAAGATGGTGTCTTCACTCTTCAGGAACAATGAGAGCAGGTCTTTAATTGGCTAAAATGAGATGTGTTGCACCCTGCTCCTCATTGGCATCCTAGCTCGAGTTTTGGGCTCAATGCTATGATGTCTTCAAAGTTGCTCATAGCTTGTTGCCTTGATCCACTTCTTTGAGTGAGTTCAAGATGTTGATCCTTCTTGTGGCACTCTTGTCTTCTCCTTTCTTCTATCACTGAAGTGGCAATTTCACGGTGATGCCAATCCACGAACAAAGTGCACATCATAAATTCTTTCCCGCAAAATGTTAGTGGACGCATACCCGAAGGATTGCAACAATTTCAAACTATGGGCTATTATCCACCTTCTATTTGAAAGTTCATCTATGCTAATAAGGAGATGGATTTCGAGTTACTTTAGCATAGACTTTATTTATCATGTTTTCTAACAGCTCTTTTTATGGCATGTTAACATGGTTCAAGGCAAAGGTAAGTTGCAACAAAAGACAATGTGAATGATATTTGTTACTTACAATTCTTTCTTGGATAATGAATGAGTTGTGTCTTTTGTGCGAAGTTGTTCGAGATCATCATATGCCTTGCTTCATCTCCGAGGTTGTTCATCTCTTGACTTACCCAATTTGGATTTGAGAGTCTTCTCGCAGGGGTTAGTCCAACAAAATAACCAAGATCTACTAAAACATATTTTTAGCTCAATAACCAAACTAGACTCCATGTCTAATTTAATTAAGGAAGGCTACTTAACCTAAGCACCATGCTTAATTTAAAAGCCAATGGAAGTATTTCAAGTACTTCCAAACCAAAGCATGCTTTAGCAAACAAAGGTAGCATGAAAGCATTATAGAGAGTTACTCAAACAGAGATGACAGAGCATGATCATGGTGAGGATTTTTTTTTATTATTATTTTTTATTTTATTTTTTTATTTTTATTTTTTAGATGCAAAAAGGATGTGAATGCATGCAAGAAACTAAACATGCAATGGATGAGCAAACATAAATAAGCTAAATGGAGTGATTGCATGAATTGTTAAAAGTAAACATGCAAAAGGGTGCAAGAATTCAAAAAGATAACTACTCATAAATTTTAAAATCCATGAGCAAGACTCGTCTCACCATTATTGATCATACTTACCATGACTCACATTTTGGGATTTGTGAGTAGTGCAACATCCATGTTCGTCACTGATGTGATTTGAATTCTTGTGACGATGACCTTTTTTTTCCAATCTACACATGGTTAGAAAATATATATGTATACGCAAACCTGTGAGGTGGCGGGGTTCCAATGTTGATGAATGTTGAATGTTGAGGGACCCCGGGCTCTTTAATGTCTCATCTTTTCTTGTGGAAACTTGCCTAAGGTCAAAACGGCTTCTTTTGTCCCGTCTATTCCACACTTAACGTAACAAGGGGTAATCCTACTAAAGCTAGTGGAACACTAAATTAGCAGATATCAAGATCATTATCAAAAACTTAACACCAATTGCTTCCACGGCAACGGCGCCAAAAATGCTTGTTGGTATAAATTAAGTGCAACTAAAATATAAAGAATTCCGCAAGCGCCTACGTAACATACCATTGTAGCATTTTACCGGAGTAAACCAGGTATCGTTATTTATATTTTACCACAGGAAGCAAGGGTTAAAGAATCTGATAACTCACCATCATGTATCTACTAACGTAGTAGACCAACTAGACTAAAGCAGGGGTAAATGATATCTATAAGGTAATATAATAAAGCACACATGAGAATTCTATAATAAATGAGTAACTAGCTAGAGTGAGAGGACAACAGGAGAGATTAAGGTTCTTAAATACTTCTCTATTACTCTAGTTCTGTGATAACAGGGGATGGATAGATATAGCAATCATACAATAGCACTTCGGGACACCACTAGACGGGAAAGCACCACAAAGGATAACTCTACCGACGTGACTACGGTCCTACTAATTTAAGAACCTACTCAATTCGGTGTGGACGGGGCTGTCACCTCCCGTAACTACCACACAACCAGAGAATAGGGCGCAACCTCAGGTAACCTATAGTATAGACACCATGCCTACACTATTGATTACTACTCTAATCACTATAGATAACTAGAGCACTCGATGCGAGCGAAGATCCCATACTAAAGCATAACAACTATACTAACAATCACAAGATAGGCATAAAAGTAAATAGAGAAGATAAATATATTAAAGCATAAGTCTTACAAAGAGTAGATACAAAGACATACCAAATCTCTGAAGACTTCTCTAGAACCGGAGCGCAGCTCCTCTCTCCCTAACTCTCATCTAGATCTAATCTACTACATTGGAATATCTAGCTCTAATTCTCTAGAGAAGAGAAGTCATCCATTCAAGGGACGCCTCTACAACTCTGATCCCGCTGGGAGATAATGAATTAGGGTTTAAGGGATTCCTCCTCCAGGGGCTAGGGGCCCTGCTTATATAGCCCTCTAGGATGCACCACAGCCCTCGGATCAAACCGACCTAAACGGACGATTATTATTCATCCTCAAAGGCGGTGGAACAGATCCGCGAGGCCGATGCCGATTGGTCCAGTCACGAGCCTGGCCGACCAAGGGTGGAGTTGGCCGACTCTCCACCGAGCCCGTTCGGGCTCCCGTTTGGTCCAGAGCCTTCGAACCTTCCAGACATGTACTTTTCACCGGTTCCCGATTATCTCTATGTAAACCCGACATGTGGGCCTTCCTTGGGTATTTTCACCGACACCCCCGTAAAAAGACATTCACTAAAACTCGTGGAATTCTGGCAAGATAACCCCTATATCTAGTTGGTGAACATATTTTAGTCCTTTCTCATGTTTAGTTGACGGTAAAATTGGCACTTAACGACCGTCAACAATGTTGTCCTAGTCTCGTTTAGTAGTAGTAGTTCACTAGATAAGTTAGTCTTGTCTCGCTTGGTTGTTTCCATTGCATTGGTCCCGTCGACTAGAGCTTAGGCTAAGACGTATATTTAGCTTAAGTTGTAGGCGTTAGTGTGAGCGTGGTGCTCGACTAAACCTACCGGTGGATATTCGCCTCACCGATTGGTATAGTTACCATTCAAACTCCCAACGTATATTAGCGGGGCGGTTGTGACGAACGCAGCCTTCCAGTTATATCTATTTGCGTCGGGTAGGCCGATAGGTGCCCCGTAAATCCAAGGTATCGCTGGAATAGGAGTTAGTTCGCGAAGGGAACGTTACCCTCCTATTTGTCATCATATCTCCAAAGAACCGGGGAATACAAGACTAGTGGCTTTAGTGTGTCTCCACTACTAGATTAGACTAGCTCACGGAAGTAGAAGTAGAGTCATAGGAGTCTTTTACTCACTCGTTGTCCTCCCACCTAGCTACACTGCACTAGTTATCTTAGAGTTACCTAGAACCACATTAACCCTTCCACTACCATATCAATTACCTTTACTACACTGGTTGCGCTTAGATAGGATTTCCGTCCTTACCTCCAATTATAGCGAGCTTTCCCTTGGGTTCGATATAAACCTTGGAATACTCATCCTAGGGAAGTGCTACACCGGTCTCTGTAGGCTTGCAGAGTTACCACTTGGTATACTTGTGTCATCACTAGAGCTAGCTTTGCTTAGTAATTCTAGGGCCATTACCTGAGGAGGAATTGTGACACCCTCTCTCTAGTAGTAGTTCTAGTTTGCTGTAGGCATTGCTACCAGCGCCACCCTCATCACACTATAATTACTCTAGTCGGTGTGCGTAAGAACTGCCAACAAGCATTTCTGGCGCCGTTGCCGGGGAGAGCTAAGCCTAGAAATTCGTAGTAAGGACGAATCCGGTAGAATATCATCAACTAGAAGTCAACTAGTCGTAGGAAGTTTACCCCTGCCTGTGTTTCCTTTGTATTTGTGAAGACCAGGTAGAACATAAGTGATTCTCAGTTCAAGTTATCTTGAAGACAGTCTAGAATACTTCTAGTCTGCCATCGAAACCAACTTGCAACTGAATTCACTCAAGGAAGGAAGATCAGCACCAAGCATCAGGATGTCAAGTCCCAGGAGACCCATAGCCGACTTTTCAGCTCCGTCAGCATCCCAAATCCCATTGGGGCCGCAGGCGGAGATCACTGATGTCCACTATGTGATCTCGCCATCACTCATCCGCATGGTGCAGACCATTACATTTGGTGGGAAGCCACATGAGGATAAAAATGTACATCTCCAGAACTTTCTGGAGATATGTAGCACCGTTGCTATAAAGGGGCTCACAGCAGGAGCCATTCGTCGCCGCCTATTCCCATTCTCATTGGTGGGAATAGCGAAGCAATGGTTCTATGCTTTGCCTGCAGAAGTGGACACATGGAACAAGTGTGCCACAACATTCCTCAACAGATTCTTTCCAATGGGCAAGACATCAGCCCTGTGTACAAGAATCTCGAGCTTCCAGCAGAAGGCAGGAGAGACTATTCCCGAAGCATGGGAACGTCTCCAGGAGTACATTCGGGAATGTCCACATCATGGAATCAAGGAATGGCTCCTGATCCAAGGCTTTTATCATGGGCTGACATCAACTGCCCGTAATCACCTTGATGCCGCTGCAAGAGGATCATTCACATCACTCAGAGTCACTCAAACAAAGAAGCTTATCGAGAACATAGTGACAAATCAAGAGTGGAATGATGAGTATCCTAAACCCAAGAAGAGAGATACTCATGCCATCGAAGAAGTGAGTAGCATCTCTCAAAAGATGGATCTCTTGATGAAGAAAGTAGAAGAAAAATCCAGCTTCAAGGAAGATCGAGAGGCCATCCGACGATCCACCTCAGCACGAGCTGGTGAAGTCGTTAAAAGGTGCGAAGTAAGGGAAGCCAAACCAGAGGCCATCTCTGCATTCAAGAAAGAACAACCCCGACAGGGCGGACCAACTCCGCGCTTCCAAGGCCAAGGTAATATTCAAAAATCTAGCTAGCCTACACTTAGAGATCTTGTCATTAATCAAGGTAAAATTAATGAAAGCATAAATAAAAAGCTTTTAGCTAATGATAAGGCTCTTGAATTGTTAACTACTAAAATGGACTCTCTAGCTTCTTCTCGTTAAAGAGCAACAAAATTTCAATAAAATGATAGAATCATGAATTGCTCGAATTATCGCTTCGTTTACTCTTCTCAAACTCTTGCCATTCTTCGAATGCGGTGACCACGAGAGGGGGTAAGACCACTCGTGAGCCACCATATCCTAACATGACCAGGAAGCCCGCAAGAAAGGACAAGGAGGATGAAGAGGACAAAGTAGAAGAAGTGGAACCTCCAAAGAATGAAGAGAGTATCAAGCATAACGGGAGATTGGCACCACATGAGTTTTATGACTCAAACCTCTTGATGCCATTTCCCAGGAAAATCAAGCCAAAGACCGACGAACAATTCGGCAAGTTTGTTGAGGTAATTCGTCAATTATATGTCAATATTCCATTACTTGATGCTATGCAGGTTCCAACCTATGCCAAGTACTTGAGAGACATCCTCAACAACAAGAAACCGCTGCCCCAGACTGAGGTAATTAAACTAACGGAAGAGTGCAGCGAAGTTTTGCTGAACCATTATCCAGAGAAGAAGAAAGACCCAGGGTGCCCTACCATCGACTGCTCCATCGGAACACAAGACTTCGAGCATGCACCAGTGCGACTTGGGAGCAAGCGTCAGTGTCATGCCAAAGGTAGTGTTTGACAAATTAAATCATACCACCTTGTCCCCTACGTCAATTTATTTGCAGCTAGCGGATCAGTCAATTCGCCACCCAACGGGAGTAGCAGAAAACATCCCTGTCAAGATACGTGATTTCCTCATCCCTGTGGATTTCGTGGTACTTGACATGGAGGTTGACAAAAAGGTCCCCCTCATCCTTGGGAGACCTTTCCTCAGCACAGCTCAAGCAAACATTGATGTCGGAGCCGGAGAAATTCAATTCACCATTAATGGGGCCCAGGAGACCTTCAACTTCAAGTCAAAAGTTGAGCAATGCTCAATGATCTCGTTTAGAGAGCTGGGAACAATGACGATCATCACCGACACCAAAAAGACAAATCTGAAGCCGCGGGCGATGGTCAAGAAAATACGGAAGAAAAAGGTTGTGTTTTCTCCAAAGAAAATCTCTACACCTCCGCAGGGAGGAGGTCGTGACAGAAGGACCTGAGGGAACTGCTCTTCACAACCAGGTATGTTAACCCAAGGTGAGTTTCCTAACTTTTAATTCAGCATTTAATTTTAACATTTTCTTTCTGCATTTACATTTCCCTTAAATAAATTTTACTGTCGACAACAGCTGTGCATAAGAACAATAAAATCAACCTTTGCTTAACTTAGCAATTTTGGCACCAAGTGGGTTCCAGAGCCAGGTCGACCGACCTGCCCCCTGTGGGTCCACCTGACCAACTTTGTTCCACCACCACTCCTGACCATGCTCATGTCTTAACCAAAGAAATAATTGATTGCCATGACATGAAATGCTTCACAAGCCTACTAAAGAACCTTTTGAAGCTAGCTTGGTAATTTGGTGACTTAAGCAAGGAAATTATTTTGTGCATTGCTATGTGGTTTTGGTTGAGTGCCACCAGAGCTTGGGGGAGGAAAAACCCCAGGTCGACCAACCTGGTGGTGGACCCACCTCCCCCCAGTCTCTGGTATTTGTGAACTTATAACTCTAGGAGGAGTGTTGCAAGGAAGAAAGACAGGTGACTGTCGACTTGCAATTTTAGGAGCCAATTCTTCTCTCTCATCTTCTTGCTCAACAAAATAAAATTGGAGTTACGATCACGAGTGAAATCAAGGGCAAGAGAAAACTAATAATAACAAATCATCAACTTTTCCTAACTTCACTCATGCTCTAATCCATCATCCACTTTGGGCTATGCAAGTTTAATTAGTAACTAAAACTAATCACACTAGAGAGGGAATTCTCCCATGAACACACCATGAGGATGAGGCCAACCACCATATGTCTTGTCTTGCCTCCTCCTCCTTGCTTTCTTTCGCTTCATCACTCCATCCAAGAAAGAGAGATGCCATACACCATCATCCAAAGTGAAAGAGGGAGATGTTGGGGCTGCACACAACAAGAATTGACTTCCACTTACCATCATCTTTGGCACAAAGAAATGGGGGGAGGAATCATGGGTCGGTCGACCCATGAGTGAGGCGTCCAGCACATGCATTTTCATCTCCTGAGCTCCATCATGCTACTGCCATAGTTACTTTGCGAAAATGATGAGATGACCTGGTCGGCCGACCGTTGCTATGGCCACCCAGCACTTGCATTTGGTCACACAACCATCCACCTTGCTCCTGCTAAAGCCACACAGAAAAATCCCCAGAGGGGCAGGTCGACCGACCTATGAATGGGGGCACCAGCACTCCAGCTCACTCCCTCCATCATTCACAAGTTCACACACACCCATTTGCACACTCAATCAACCAAAAACATCGACGCCATCCTTCATCCTTTCACCTACTCAAAAACCCAAAAATAATCCCTTGCCATCAAGAGCTCACCACACCACAAGCAACGGAGGTAAACAAGGAAACAAGGTGAATCATTCCTCTTGCTCTTGTGGTGTTCTTCGTGTCCTCACCATGTTCAGGAAAATCAAGGATCGAGTAAAAACAACACTCGGGGTAGCTCATCCCGAGTCATACCTCGATCCCCTCCGACACTTCCATGTATGATGTTGGGAGCCGCCTTCACCATCCCAAGTGAATGAAGAAGCCATGTCAGAAAGAATTCAAGATCAAGAAACTGGCATATGGCTCACCCCTACGGAGATGCTAAGACTTGAAGAACTTCGTGACCGGGAGCTCCACCACACCAAGGTAATATCCCGTGGAATCCTCCAGAGTACAGGAATAGATGATGAATTTGAAGTGTTTTTTAGTGCTTTAGGTTGGGAAAACTTTTATGACCTCTCAAATGTGCGGGGAAGTAGAGTTCTTACATTAGAATTTCTTAGCACCATGAAGATAAGGAAAGATAAAATTTATTTTAGGGTGCGAAATGAAGAGTTCAACATACCATGGGAGACTTTCTCTTCCTGTCTGGGTTTAGAATCCACAAACACTGATATTGCTCGTGCTACTAAATGCTATGATAAAAAAGAATTTTGGGCTGAAATCACTGGGCAAGATTATTCCGGAGTGCAACCCCGCACTAGCCACATTTGTAACCCCACTTTACTGTTCTTGCACCAGTGGATTGGCTTAACTTTGTTTCCCTGAGATGACATTAGAATTATGAGGGAGGTAGACACTAGAATACTTTATGCCATGGTGCGCAAGATTAAAATCTCTCCTGTGATTGATATGGTAAAGCATTGGGAGTGGGCCTCCGCACCAGTGAGGAGATGGCCCCTTGAATTTACTTCAGTAATTACAAAATTTTGCATGTGAATGAACTTGCTTAACCACTTTGATAATTATATCTTAACCCCTAGAATTGAGTTGGATGAAAGATTTTATATTTAGGGGCTTCATCTTGTGAGAAGAAGGGCTTATATCTATTCTTTTAAAGTACATAACACCGATGAAACCATCCCACTGCCCGTGAAGAATTAAAAATATATAGTGGCAACCATTTGCTTTCTTTGTGCAAGAGACGCAGGGATTTTGCAGGACCACGCACATGTGCACAGTACGGGCTGCGGGAGGCGACAATGAAAGTGACTATGAAGGCAGCTTTTAGCTCTATGCAAAGTGTCTCACTGACGCATGTCCAAAGGTCAATAGTGGTCGTATGTCTGTCTCTTCTTTGCAGGATGCACGATCCCGTTCTCACCGCCACGAAATGGACGTACTCACTAGGGGAGTTGGTTTGCTGCGTGTTGACACTGAGGCCATGCATGACTTAGCAATCCAAAACCACCAAGCCATCCAGAACCTCCAAGGCCATAATGATTTACAGTGGAACATCCGGTACGGTCAAGCTGAAAGGCCACTGCCACCCAACATTCCAGTCATCACAGTCCCACTACAGCAGCGAGCTCCTCCACCACAGCAGCAATCATACACCCCGCCTGCACAGCAGTATCCCTATGACTTGCCACCATACCCACAGCATGATCCACATAACCCTCCATTCACACAGCAAGCACCATATCCTCCACCTAGGCCACAGCAACCTCCATATGGCTACCCATATCCACCATACTAGTGAGGAAGCATGAGGCAAGCTTGGGGGAGATTCTCTCCCCCACTCAGGTAAGTATTCCTGCTCTTTTATTTTTTCTATAATTTTAAATTCCGTGCATTTACTGCTTTGCATATAAAAAAAATCCTGCATAATTATGCTGTTTTATCTTCTCTTGGAAATGATGAATAGTCGCTCTGTGAATATTTCTCTAGTACCTAGTATGTAACTAAATGTTTACTAAAAATATGGATCACTTGGCTCAACCAGAAATTGCCATGAACCCGATTACTTCGTGGGTTGCGAATGCTTAAACCGAGTCTAAGTGATTGTGAGATATGAGATGGTGAAACAAGAGCTGCTATAATATTGTTCAAAGTGTGCGTGATTACCGGAGCATTTATTCTGAAAAATTAACTAAAAACTTAATTGTTCCTCAATGGTAATGAAATTCCCACCAAGGCCATATATATATTTATATATCTCATAATGGAAACCTTCTACATAAGCTACTTGCTTGCATTGAGTTTGGTTAAGACTTGTAGAACCTTTGCTAGAGGTTTGTCGTTACCCTAAGATCAGGATCCACACATCACCAAATATGCTGCTTCTAATCCGGAAGTACGCAACCATGCTGCTCCTACCCTGGGAGTACGCATCTCACCATCCATCATTTATGCTACTCCTATCCTGGGGGTACGCATCTCACCATCATAATTATGCTACTCCTACACTGGGAGCACGCATTATCGTCCATACCACCATTCTTGTGCTGCTTCTACACTGGAAGTACGCACCTTCACCATTTTTATCCTATGGGTTGCTCCATGCTCCACAGTTAGAGATTCTCTCTCAGTTATCATTTGTTAGGTGAGACACATCTCATAAAGGCTAGGCATCTAAAAAAAAGAGATGATAAAAAAAAAGGAGCTAGCCTTGTCTCAATAGAAGTAGAAAGGGAGATAACATAAAATAAAGGAGCAACCTCATTCACCATACATCCACTCTTCTTCATCACCTTACCATCCCCTACATTCATCCATCTTACATCTTGATCTAAGGGTATGATAAGTCTCTTCTGTGGTCCAAGATTTCATCTTTCTTAACTAAAACAACATATGCCTTGCAAATATGCTACTCCTTGCCATACCTATCTGAGCTCCACATAAAGCCTGATTAGAAATAGGGTGGTTCACAAAAAGGCAGAATACTCTTTATGCCTGGGTGAGGATTTAAATACCACTTAAGTGACACGAGAGTACCATTTGAGGAACATTAAGAATTCTTTTGAAAATCAATACAAAACCTCCGGTATGTTGCATGCTAAGAATGAGAAAAATAGTGCTCAAAGTCTAACCGTTCTGTCTTTCAATTTCCCAAGACAAAGGACGAGCTATAAGCCCCACGAAGGACTAAGGTAGTATGGGTGAGATCTATCAGAGCTAAATTTTCTATGCTTAAGTGAAATGTTTTTGATGCATGCCTAGTACTCTAAAAATGTTCATATTGCAGCAACTCCTAATCCAACTTGAGTTAAGTTTAACTATTTGCTCGGGACGAGCAAAGGTTAAGCTTGGGGGATCTTGTTGACGAGAATTAAGCTACATATTTTACTCTTTAAAATCTCGTCAACTGGGCATAATCATAGGAAAATTGGCATAGCATAGGCATTTTACCACTAATAAAGTTCCACATGTACTCTTAGTATTTGGATTGCGGGTACATTCGTATTTCGGGGAAACAAGCTCCACAAACCATCTAGAAGAACCAAACTCGAATCGGCAAGCGGCGCACTCCAGACACGTGGGACGAGGAGGAACAAGGCCGGTGGGCCCACCTCACTGCACCGGTCGGCCGACCGGGGGTTGGTGGGTCCCACCTGTCAGCCATGCTCCACCGACCTTCCACTGCTTCTAGAAGATGCCACGTGTCAGCAGAGGGAAGAATCCCAGGTCGGCCGACCTGGGGGGTGGGTCCACTTTGGGTCGGTTCACTCCACCGACGTTCCCTGCACATCCTGGACGTTGATTCAAGGCGGTTTGAGGTCGGTTGGATCCGAAGGTGGAGAAGCCATTTCACGCGGATCGATGACATGGCGGTGGAGTAGCCCCTACTCCACCTCCCCTATAAATACCAGCTGCATCCACCCACTCTAGACACCAATTCAGAGATCAATGTGGATTCCACTCTAGTTATATTTCCAGTCATAGTGTTAGTGTTAGTCTAGTGTGGGAGTTAGAGTTGAGTCGAGCGAAGCTCGGAGTCTCCGGAGTCGTCTTCTGGAGAGTCTGGTATTCCTCTTTTCCTTTCCTCTTGTAAGACTTTTAGTATTTAATATATTTACTTTTCCTTTACTTTTCTGAGTATTTACTTTTAGTACTTGCTTAGTGTAGTATTACTCTAGTAGTAGTATTATAGTGTCCTAGTCTCGTTTAGTAGTAGTAGTTCACTAGATAAGTTAGTCTTGTCTGCTTGGTTGTTTCCATTGCATTGGTCCTGACAGACTAGAGCTTAGGCTAAGACGTATATTTAGCTTAAGTTGTAGGCGTTAGTGTGAGCGTGGTGCTCAGACTAAACCTACCGGTGGATATTCGCCTCACTGATTGGTATAGTTACCATTCAAACTCCCAACGTATATTAGCGGGGACAGGTTGTGACGGGACGCAGCCTTCCAGCTTATATCTATTTGCGTCGGGTAGGCCGATAGGTGCCCCGTAAATCCAAGGTATCGCTGGAATAGGAGTTAGTTCCCGAAAGGGAACGTTACCCTCCTATTTGTCACCATATCTCCAGCAACCGGGGAATACAAGACTAGTGGCTTTAGTGTGTCTCCACTACTAGATTAGATTAGCTCACGGAAGTAAAAGTAGAGTCATAGGAGTCTTTTACTCACTCGTTGTCCTCCCACCTAGCTACACTGCACTAGTTATCTTAGAGTTACCTAGAACCACATTAACCCTTCCACTACCATATCAATTACCTTTACTACACTGGTTGCGCTTAGATAGGATTTCCGTCCTTACCTCCAACTATAGCGAGCTTTCCCTTGGGTTCGATATAAACCTTGGAATACTCATCCTAGGGAAGTGCTACACCAGTCTCTGTAGGCTTGCAGAGTTACCACTTGGTATACTTGCGTCATCACTAGAGCTAGCTTTGCTTAGTAATTCTAGGGCCATTACGTGAGGAGGAATTGTGACACCCTCTCTCTAGTAGTAGTTCTAGTTTGCTGTAGGCATTGCTACCAGCACCACCCTCGTCACACTATAATTACTCTAGTCAGTGTGCGTAAGAACTGCCAACAGTCGTCACTAGAATCTAGCTTTGCTTAGCATTCTTAGGCTGTTCCCGGAGGAGGAATTGTGACACCCTTTCTCTGGTAGTAGTTCGGGTTTGCAGTAGGCTTAGCTACCAGGCGCCAGTCGTGATTACCTTTATCTATTTCTAGTGATTGCGCTAAGATCTGCCAACACCAATGTGCTATACAGGGGTAAGCATACGGTAGTTTGGATAGTGGACACATACTCAGAGCAATCTCAAAGGAATAAAGGAAAATAAAGAATAAAGAATAATCTAAGTGGAGCAGGCAGGTCCTATATAGTCAATGGTAGAACAGCTAATGTCACATGCTATACAAGTCAAGAGTTGACTATAGACTAGGAATATGGGGAGACCGTGGCAACTGGTCTGCCAATCGATGGCGGCATTTACGAACTTCTACACGACATACAAACGTGGGGGATTACAAAGAACGGACAGGGCCGTCACCACCTGCCGCCTACCAACTCAACCGTGGCATGCCGTCATATCCAAAGGTTCCCTCGCATCCGGACACCACACCCGCATACTAAGGAGCTACCTACATCCCCCAGGACTCCCACCCTTCGGATGGACGAGCTAGGACATAGGCAAGCCCGAAGGCACATCGAACCGCTATTCCTCTTCTACAATCTAATCTAAACAAGTAGAACACATGACTGATGAAGAACAATGTAGAACATGATGAACAATTCTCACAAGAACTATGGTCTAGTTCTTGATCATCGAATATATCGTGTACTAGACTATACTCTAGTTCATATGCAAGACTATATAAATGTAATGAGAACTTGGCTAAGGAAGAATGCTCCATAGATTTATACCAAAGGTGTAGCTTTTCTTCCTAGAGACAAGCTCTCCAACTAGCTTTGCCTATCTCCAAAAGTCTACTACTAACAACTAGAGAACAAGTGTGAGGTGTAGAGAGCTCCAAATGATGTGTGTGTTGAAGGGGGGCCTCTCCACTTCTTTTATAGCCTCCTGAAGGCGGTTTGGGGGTAGGGAGGTAAAAGCACCAGCGAAACCGTATTTCCTAGGATGGAAGGCAGCGAACCGCCTTGGCCGGGCCCACCTGGCGGCAGGGTTGGCGCGCGCGTTCCAGGCGCGCCCGCGCCTGGGTGGCGCCGCCCCCTGACCGCCTTTGGCGTGTGGGCGTCGGCCGTCCTCTGGGCCACGCCTGTGTTGGTGCTTTGGCCCACTTCAACCCCGAGGTGGGCTGCCTTGTTCTCTTTGCCCTTTTACGCTTTCTGAAAAATGCCTTTTTATTCTAGAAATTCCTGCACTTTGTGTATTTTCTGCAAAACAATATTTTCTCCAAGTACAAGTGGAACTAGGTCAATAATAAAGATATATGTGCAATATAATATTTCTTTCTCCCAAATTGATCTATAAATGGCGGTTATAAATCGGAGTTAAGGACCGCCAACAAGATCCCCCAAGCTTACCCCTTGCTCGTCCCGAGCGAGGTTTGTTGTTGGGTTGTTGATCAGGAGTTTTCTACTGCAAGACAGAACAAAGTTCAAAATTTAAAGGAGAGTTTTCTACTGCAATTTGAATAAATCGGCAATTATATCTACTCTGTGATTCCTGCATAAAGTGGGGCTTCTAAATTTTCAGGTCTTAGGCGATTGCAAGATAGAACAGTTTCAAAGACCGGTGCTTTTCATTCGTCCCAAGATCAAGTTTTAATCCGGAGGTTTTGCAAGATTTTTGAAAAATAAGCCAAGTTCCTCAAATGACCCACTCGATCGCTCAAAGTGTATGGTAACCTTACTGAAGGCTTTGATGTTTGCCTTTGTAACCTACGTCTAGTATTTTTGAGTGGAGTTCTGGGTAGGCATACAAGGAATGACTTACTTACTGATCGTGTGTAGCCGAGTCAAAGTTTGAACCATGTTAAGGTTAAAGCCATACACTAGGTTGAGATGTGCAAGTGTGTGAAGTGGATGAGGAATGATTCCTAATTTTTGTGGTATTTTTGGGTCTCCATGCATCATGACAAACTCTCATTTATTGGTGGAGGGAGAGATGAAGAAAATATGGGCTATCAAAGAGTAACTTAAAATTGCTTTTTTGAACGGGGATCTAAGATTTTTTCCATTTGCCTACAAGAGTGGAATGTCCTAAAACTTATTTCTCTCTCTCCTTTTTTTTTCTCTTTTTTTATTTTTCTTTCTCTCTCTTTTTTTTAACTAAGAACATAGCCCATAACTTATTGCCTGGAAAAAGGGTGAAGGAGAGAGATGTCATGATGGAACGCATGGAGAATTTTTGGCAATCTAAAAGAGGGGGTGCACAATCCTCAGGGTAAGGGTCGGCACTTTTATTTGGTGGAATGGTGCGCAATTCTCGGTGTAAGAATTGGCATTTAGGCGGAAGGGGTGCATGTTGTGCGCGACTCTCAGTGTGAGAGTCGACAATTATTTGGTGGGTGCAAATGAATCTCAATCATATGTGTAAGAACCAAATCTAGGTTAGGTTCAAACCGTGACAAGGCCCAACAATCGGCAAGAAGCATATGACAAAAAGGTTTTGTAAACTTGTTGGTAAGCAAGTCATATTTCGCGATCATTGAGAAACTATTATTTTTTTGAAATTTTTGAAATAAAAACTCGGACGTCGGAGTTTTCTCAAAGGGACAAGTCATTGCTGTGGTCTATGTCACCATATCATATCGCGCAATAACCTAGACTAGAGCAATTGTATGCAACCCACTAGATCAAGTTTTTAGAGCATGATATTTTAGAGCCGATAAACTCAAATATTAGAGAAAACTCTATTTTAAATTGAGTACAAGAGAAACATAAAATAGGGCAACTATTCATCATGTCAACATGGGTAGAACTAAACATTTCATAGCACATATATAAAGTGGAATATTTTTTTATTTTTGATGCAGGAATAAAATCTTGAATTTTAAACATGCTAAAAAGAAAGTAAATTTGTGAGAATTAAATATGCAAATATAGGTACCTCAAGTGGGGGTCCTCCCCCAAGCTATCCTGAAGCTCATGGCCCAGGGTTGTATCCCTGGGACCTCTAGAAGGCCCTCTGCTGCTCCTGATGCACGCGGAGGCTCTCCTCGAGAGCGTCGAACCGCTCCTCGTGCTGCTGCTGCCACTGGGTCGTCGACTGCATGAAGTTGCCGAGAGTGTTCCCGATGTCGTTCGTCTAGATCTACAGCTGCCCAATGTGTGCATAGACTGTGGCCAGCGTCGGCTCCTCCTCCTGTGGTGGTGAGTCGACTGTGTACCGCCTCTGTCGCTCCCACTCGTCGGTCCCTGCCTTGGACCATGCCCTCTTAGCGGGCTGTGCCGGCTGTGGGTACTGCTCCCACCCCGAGTAGCCTGGGTAGGCCTGGTAGGCCTCCCATCCTACATAGCCATACTCTGGGAGGCTGTGCAGGAGCGTCAGGCTATGCATGGGCCTCAACCTCTCCCCTGGTGGCTCTCGATGTGAGCTCCTCCCTGCGTGCTTCTTCTGCAGTCGTCAAATCAAAGGTGAGCACATCCCAGTTATATAAATTAAGATATGGGTTAGGTAACGGGATCTTATTTATATAACTGGGGAAGAAGTAGAAAATACTATTTTTCCCATAAGCCTTCAGGGTGTGCCCTTGGTTTAGAGCACGCAAACCACAAATTGGGCGCTCAAGTGGAATATACTCAATCTCCTGTCCGTCTAGGGCTCCAATAGCATTGGCAATGCGAGTAACAAGAGAGGTGCAATCGATAGCATATGACTTCTTAATCATATCTATCCAATGAAGACACATCTCCTTTACAGGAGCAACTTTGAACTTTTGAACAATGGCATAGAGTACTTGAGTTCTACGGTGTGCACCCATCTACTCTTGCCTGTCGGAAACAGGGTCATTGAGATCCAACGATGCATGAGTCTAAGGGTAGGGTGGTGGATTTGTGTGTGCTGAGGTTTGAACGGGCCAACCTCAACCCTACCCGAAATCTTCTCCCAGAAAGAATTACGATCAAAACCAGGAATGGCTGGGTCTAGCTTAAGTGCACACTTTCTATTAAAGCCTAGATGATGAGCAAGTTCCCTCCGGGTAAGATGATAGTTCGTGCCAAACAAGCGGAAGTAAATATGCTCATCATCAAGATCAAGAGTGCAAAGAAACTAGATGGTCAAGAGACGCGAACCTTTCTCATCGAGGGGTTTGATGCCTTCCCAACCGATAGCCTTCCAGATGGTTTCGAAGTCAGAATCCATACCTATTTTCTCGAGGAGGGCGGCGTCATAGATGGTTGTGTGGTTGAACACACGATCCTTGAGGTGGTGGTACACCTGCAGCTCCTGTGGATCCTCCAAGTCGGGGTACGGGGCGTCGACCGCGTACACTCTTTCGGCTTCGGGGGTCGCGGGTGCTGCTCCCTCTACGGGCACCTCGGGTTCGTAGGGGGCTCCATAGTAGGAACTTAAGCCCTCTTCGAACCCCCACGAACCGTAGTTGCTCATGGTGGACTACAAGAGTAGCTAGCTCTCGGGTGCGAAAGAACTAATGGAAGATGATTTTCCACACCCGAGACTAGCTCTAACACTTGCGCTCTTGTTCAAAATTTGCTGGAAGAAACTTGTGACATAGGAAGTGGGGGTGGAAGAGAGTGAAAGAGTGAGAATGGGAGGTGGTTGAGCTCCACCAGCCCCCTCCTTCCTTTTATAGCCGAAGCACCAGCGGGGGGGGGAGGAGGCAACAGCTAAGAGCTGTTGGGCACTGGCATGGGCCCCACGGTGACAGGACTGGCGCGGGCGTGCCTCGGGTGCGCGCGCGCCTAGGCGGGCCCTGCTGCTCCTCCCCTTTGGCCGTTGTACTCCAACGGCTAGCTGTTGGAGGTAGCCGTTGGGGCTTCGCCCCCGCCGGTTGAAAATATTTTTTTTTCAAAATAAATCTTCTTCTTTTTTTCAAAAAAGAAGCTCGCTCTCTTTTTTCTTTTCATACTTCCCGGAAATAATATTGTATTTCGAGTAGCAAGAAAAATACTTACCGACCTGCCTTGTCGGTGCTCTTATTCCTCCCCCAAGCTTGCTTTCTTAACAGGGGTGACCAAACCCTGTTGCGATCGTGTTCACTGACTTGGGCGGGACCTCAGGTTGCCCCAGGATTCTGCTCGTGTCAGTGTTTGTCGGGATTGCTGCAGCAATCTGGGCGAGCTGGGTCTCTATCATCTTGTTGAAGCTCAGCTGATTCTTGACAGCGGATGATAGACCCTCTATCTTGTTATTCATATTCTCTAGGATTTTGTCATTATGCATCATCTTTTTGGTGAGGTTTTCGTTGATCCTGGCTTGGCCGTAAACCAGGTCTTTTGAGGAAGGTTGATTCGAATTGAACTCAGAGGTATAATTCGAATTACCTTGGAATGGAGGACGGGACTTGTTGTTCCAGCCATTTCCTCCTCCTTGTTGCTGGCGAAACCCGTTGTTGAGGTAGGCGGCCTCATCACGGGTCTCGGGGCAGTCATTCCCCGAGTGTCCAGCTTCACCACAGACCTCGCACGTCATGCGAGCATCCATGGCGTTGACAGTGCCAGATGCGTCGGTGATGGCACCTTCGTCAATCTTTTTCAGGAGTAGGTCTATTTTTGCGGCAAGCATATCCGCCTCCTTCACGGTATGCATACCTTTTTGTCCTTTAGTGGGGGCACGTTCCTCCCCCAAGCTTGGTTTTCCACCATTTTGTTGATTAGTGCCGTAGCACTATCAACAGTTAATGATAGAAAGGCGCCGCCTGCGGTGGCGTCCAGGTGCCCCTTCGACATGGGTGTTAACCCATTGTAGAAGGTTTGGAGCACCAGCCAACTTTCCATCCCATGGTGAGGGCATTCCTGGATGTACTCCTGGAGCCTCTCCCATGCCTCAGGGATGGGTTCCAGCGAGTTTTGCTGGAAGTTGGCAATCCTCCCCCGTAGGGCATTGGTTTTGCCCATGGGGAAGAATTTAGCGAGGAACGCGGTGGAGCACTTGCTCCATGTGTCAACAACGGTCTTGTCCTTGTAGAACCAAGTCTTCGCCTTTCCCACAAGGGAGAAAGGGAAGAGCCTGAGTCTGATTGCATCAGGTGCGACATCCTTGATGATGATGGTGTCGCATATCTCCAGGAACCGCTGAAGATGGGCGTTGGCGTCCTCACTAGGCAGTCCACAGAATGAACTTGCCTGTACCATGGTAATGAGCCCAGTCCGGAGCTCGAAGTTCTTGTCACCAAGGTTGACAGCGGGCCCAGTGGGCACGTTGGCAACATTGGGGACGGAGAACTCGCGCAGGGACTTGGCCATGGAGTGCGGTGCGGAAGGTGCAATGATGACTGGTTCAGTTGTCGGTGAATTAGCAGAAGAGGAAGAGGCGCGAGTCCGGCT
The DNA here is from genome assembly GCA_018135685.1 of Themeda triandra. Taxonomy (NCBI): domain Eukaryota; kingdom Viridiplantae; phylum Streptophyta; class Magnoliopsida; order Poales; family Poaceae; genus Themeda; species Themeda triandra. Next base: position 117,956 of record JAENPR010001262.1, on the reverse strand, counting down.
CCTCCTTAGGAGTGCCTTCGGATTTGAAACGAAGTTTTCCGGCAGGGAGAAACTAGACATGCACTATCTAGTTTTCATCCACAACAGGAGAAAACATAAAAGTTAGCCTGTATAGACATTGTCGTTTCCCATTTTGTATTATATGCATATCCATGCTGCTAGATGCTTAACTTTCATGCCTTCCCCGGCAACGGTGCCAGAAATGCTTGTTAGCATTTCTCAGCGCAATCACCACAAACAGACCATCCTCGGTAACAGCGCTAGAAATGTTTGTTGGTATTTCTCAACATAATCACTAGAAACAAGTTCTAGTCAATCTATCGTTGCAACATTTCACCCGGAAGTATTTAGGGTATCATTATTTATATTTTCCCAAAGGAAGGCATGGGTTGTTAAGTAACTAGCATGGTTATGAATATAATACCTAGCATGAGGAGAAATCGACCAATGTGCTATACAGGGGTAAGCATATGGTAGTTTGGATAGTGGACACATACTCAGAGCAATCTCAAAGGAATAAAGGAAAATAAAGAATAAAGAATAATCTAAGTGGAGCAGGCAGGTCCTATATAGTCAATGGTAGAACAGCTAATGTCACATGCTATACAAGTCAAGAGTTGACTATAGACTAGGAATATGGGGAGACCGTGGCAACTGGTCTGCCAGTCGATGGCGGCATTTACGAACTTCTACACGACATACAAACGTGGGGGATTACAAAGAACGGACAGGGCCGTCACCACCTGCCGCCTACCAACTCAACCGTGGCATGCCGTCATATCCAAAGGTTCCCTCGCATCCGGACACCACACCCGCATACTAAGGAGCTACCTACATCCCCCAGGACTCCCACCCTTCGGATGGACGAGCTAGGACATAGGCAAGCCCGAAGGCACATCGAACCGCTATTCCTCTTCTACAATCTAATCTAAACAAGTAGAACACATGAACGATGAAGAACAATATAGAACATGATGAACAATTCTCACAAGAACTATGGTCTAGTTCTTGATCATCGAATATATCGTGTACTAGACTATACTCTAGTTCATATGCAAGACTATATAAATGTAATGAGAACTTGGCTAAGGAAGAATGCTCCATAGATTTATACCAAAGGTGTAGCTTTTCTTCCTAGAGACAAGCTCTCCAACTAGCTTTGCCTAGCTCCAAAAGTCTACTACTAACAACTAGAGAACAAGTGTGAGGTGTAGAGAGAGCTCCAAATGATGTGTGTGTTGAAGGGGGGCCTCTCCACTTCTTTTATAGCCTCCTGAAGGCGGTTTGGGGGTAGGGAGGTAAAAGCACCAGCGAAACCGTATTTCCTAGGATGGAAGGCAGCGAACCGCCTTGGCCGGGCCACACCCGGGCGGCGGGGGTTGGCGCGCGTTCCGCGCGCCGCGCTGGGTGGTGCCGCCCCCTGACCGCCTTTGGCGTGTGGGCCTAGGCCGTCCTCTGGGCCGCGCCTGTGTTGGTGCTTTGGCCCACTTCGACCCTGAGGTGGGCTGCCTTGTTCTCTTTGCCCTTTTACGCTTTTTGAAAAGCGCCTTTTTATTCTAGAAATTTCTGCACTTGGTGTTTTTTCTGTAAAACAATATTTTCTCCAAGTACAAGTGGAACTAGGTCAATAATAAAGATATATGTGCAATAAAATATTTATTTCTCCCAAATTGATCTATAGATGGCGGTTATAAATCGGAGTTAAGGGCCGCCAATAGTGGGCTATTTCACTACGCTAAGCGCAACCACCAAAGATAGATATAAACCTTTCTCCAGCCGAGGCACCAAGGAAGCCTTATTGATAGATCATAACCTTTTAGAGATATTATTCACAAGCGCATGGATCTATTTGTTATAGCTGTTGATGGTAGTTAACAACCAATTTTAACAGTCAATTTAACCGAAAGAATGTTATAAAAAGAATTACCTCCATAGCCTAGGGGTTTAACTGACAGAATTCCACAAGTTTTGGTGAATATCAATTTTTGCAGGGTGTTAGCTAAAAACAACCAAGGATGACCCACATGTCAGGTTTACATGGAAAGAAAGGACCTACGTATGAAAAAGATAAATCTAGAAGACTCAGGAAGCCACCCATGGACGGAGGGGCCCACCTGTCACAAGGACAGGACAGGCATGGGCCAAACAGAGCCAGTATCGTGCATAGCCCCTCCACCGCCTTTGATGATCAATAATAATCGTCGATCTAGGTCGGTTTGATCTGAGGGCTGTCGTTCCTCGGAGGGGGCTATATAAGCAAGGCCCCTGGCCCCTGGATCAGAGCAATTTAGAAAACCCTAATTCATTATTTCCAGAGAGAATTCGCATGAGAAGGGTCCTTTGAATGGATCTTTCTCCTAGGGCATAGCATTCAAGAGAGATTAGCTTTTTAGTCTCTATGTGAGATTAGAGTTCTTCTAGATTAAGAGAGATAGAGTGGATGGAGAGTTGGAGGAAGCCTGGCCTGTTGGTGTCTCCTCTCTGGCTTGTACCTGCGTGGTCAAGGCTCCCTAACCCGGGGCTTGATTATGAGGATTTTCGGTAATTTAACTTCTAATACTAGTAAATACGTTGTTAATATTGTTCTTTGGTTCACGAGTTTACTTTAATCGCTTCGCGTAGGGAATAGGGTAATCATCCGTAGTGTAAGCGTGGTGCTTAGGGTCGGGTACTCATAGATATCCCCTATTTGTCCGGATCGGCGGTAGTAGCGTGGGAAGTGACAATCCCGTTGTTACCTTTGGAGCCTCCTCCCATCAGTAGGTTTGGTAGGATTTGTGAGCCAGGGTTAAGCATCCTCCGTGGTGTCTCTTTTCCTTCGGTACGTCCCCATAAGAGCAGTGGCCGCATAGCTTGTCTTCTCTATATCACCTATATCACATTACCTTGTTTGTGGCTCAGGAGTAATATACTTGAGTGAAATATACTTCCTTACAATTGAGTTAAGAAAGAGATAATCAACACATTCATAGCAATTAGAAGCCGCAAACCAACATGAAGTAGTGCAATATTGAAGTGCAATATTGTTCTTCAGCTATTATGGGTATGTAGTATTTCAATTCTACATTAAGAAATCTAAAGTTGTCTACTTATTTATGATTTATGATATTCATAGCTAAAGGTTGTGTTTGGATGTAGATATTAGAGCCCGGACGTTGGAGTTGGGACTAGATTTCCTCAATGATATTTTTTGGATACACTTGGAATTAGGATTTGGCATTGGAGACCCATTTCCTTCGTATTGAAGGATGACTAGAAAAGGTCCATCCCAATATTGAGGCAAACCCCTCCATATTGAGTGGAATTGGAGGACCTCACCACTCTCGTCTCCATGGCCCCTCACCTCCACCACCCACTACCAGCTCCACCGTCGGCCACCTGCACCAGTCACTCCATCCTCAAGTCTGGCCACCAGCTCCTCAAGTCCGAGGGTGTGAGGCAAGCGAGTGCCGTTCTAAGCTCGTGCGTGAAGCGGGCGACGACGAGAGTAAGGGCGAGGAGGGGCAGTGGTGCTAGTGCGGACGCGAGCCCGCCGACACAAGGCGAGGCTGGTGGCCTACTATCGGGCGAAGGCACGAGCGCGGGCCTGGCGGACTGCCGTGACCCCGACGGCATGAGTGCGGGCTAGGTTCGCGGCGGTGGACCTCTCCTCCGCGCGAGCTCAATCTGGAGTCGCTCCGTTCTTTGCGTCCTGTCCGGCACATCCCGTGCCTTTCTTCCTCGTGGCCGATTTCAACTAGCAAATTCATTACATCCAAACATGTGGTTTGGTATTGTAGACTATTTCCAAAGCCAGGCTTATTTAGCGGATGTTGCACTGTTAAAGCCAGTTTCATTTACTGTTTTATCATGTTCTAGCTGATGTGGCGTTTTAGAAACTGTGTAGTGAAACTATACATTGAGACTGGCCTCATACATACTGATACATAGAATGAACCAAAAAAGTCAAATTACTTATAATTTAAAACTGAGCGAGTATTGTATTTAGAATTTTAAGTTGCAAAGCGTTACTAACAATTCACAAACAAATAAATAGGTTTAGAATTGGGGAAAAAAGGTTTAGGACGTAATAAGTACAACTCACACCGTACACAACATAGATACAAAAAGACACTTAGGCTTGAAACGTAGGAGCACCCACAAGATTTTTCTCCCAACTTCCCAATGAAAATATGTGTGTGTGTGGGGGGGGGGGGGGTGGGCGGGGGCATTTTGGCACAGTATGCAAGCATCGTATATCAATCACTGCCATCACTACCACCATACCCGAGTGCTGAATCAGCTGGAGTGCAATGCACTGTTGTTGCGACTTCCCAGTAGGCTAAAGATTATGATGTAAGGCCAGAAGAGATAGACCATGTTGACTATGAATGCAGTTGTCAACTTGAGCAGTGGCGCGGCGCCTCTCCCTCTCCGTCTGTTAAGCACGATCACCGTGTCAACAAACAGCAGCCACAGGAAGCGGACCGCGTCGAGCAACACAAGAGCCGTCATCGTGGCGGTGGCAATGGCGGTCGCCGGCTCCACAGGAGAGAGCAGCAGATAAAGCGCGAACGCGAAGGCGGCGCAGAAGCTCCTCGCCGCGCCGTTGAGCAACGCGATGGAGATGGACACCAGCTTGATCCGCTTCTCGATGTCGACCGCGGCCATCCCGCAGTAGACGAGGCTGAAGGTCGCTATAGCGGAGCAGCTGAAGGCTAATGTGTTGGCGAGGATAAAGCCGTCGAAAGCGTATTTCCCGGCCATTATCGGTGTTCCGATGTGGTAACCTGGAGATGGAGCTGGAGCTGCTGGCGATCGCGATGGCGTCGGTGCATTGTCGTTGTCGTCAGTCCTCAGTCCGCCAGGCAATTGGAAGACTGCCGCAAATGTTGCCGTCGCGACGAGCACCGAGCAGATGCCGACGATCTGTGCGAAGTCCGTTATCTTCTTTGACTCTTCGGCCTTATCCAGCTTCGGCACGAGCTTTTCTTTGAACCGATCGCGGCGACTGTTCCCATGCTGAGCATTTACAAAAGTCAGCGTACCAAGAATCCTACGCCGTGCATGCTGTGACACCGAAAAGGCCAGATGGTTTATTAGCAGATCGAGCATTTTACTTTACTCTTATATCTGAATATATATAAAACAAAGAGCAAGCTAAGAGTAGTCGAACTGGAGTATTTACCATGCCGAAATAGAATCCTGGTGGAGCTTTGCTCTCGGCAAGATCCATGGGCGTTTTCCCATCATGATTGGGCAAGTTGAGGCGAACATGCGGGTTCATCATCAGAGTCCGGAAGATGCCCAGATGTCCTTCAAGGATAGCAAGATGCAGAGCAGTGTTCCCCTGGCTGTCCTGAATATTCAGGACCGAGTTGAACTGTGGTCTCATGCGCACAAACTTAACGATGTTGTGGCTCCTCTTCTGCACAGCGACATGAAGGAACGTCCTTCCCTGAGAGTCGCGCAGCCCGCTGCAGCCAGGGCACAGGATGAGCAAGATGATGACGGCGACAAGGTTGCCCGCCGACGCAGCGACGTGAACCGGGAACTGCCCATCGTTGTCGCGCTGGAACGCTGACGACGGATCGGCATCGGCCTTCACCAGCTGGTAGAGGGGAAGGTTCAGGCAACTGTAGAATCTGATTAGCAACTTCGTAGGCGCAAAGTATATGCCCAAGGTGTAGAACTCGAGGGTCCTCTCCATGAAGACGTAGAGGAAAAATTCGAGGGAAGGATCATCAGCTGATGCTGCGAAATGCGTTGGTGTGCTCCCAGAGAGGTCCTGTTGTTTGGTCAGCTCCTTATTCGATTTGAGTAGCAATCCTGTCATCTCTGCATGTATAATTAATTAATCAGTTAGTCGTTTTGCATATTAAATGTATATAAGCTGGATATTATTTAAGACACTAGGAGAATACCCCACGCGTTCGCTGCGGGGATTCCAGTTAATTTTTAAAAGTAAACTATTTATATTTATAGTTATAAAAATAAAATAATCTTAAAATAAATTTTGATGAATGGTTTGATGACATGTCGATGTGAACAACTAAATGTGTGTTAGTGGATGAAGTAGTAGTTGTCATAATTACATGTGCTAGTTGGATATAATTACAAGTTTAGTGGATTACTTATGTAGATAACTTGCATGTTGAGATAATTCTATAGTGGGGTTTGTTTAAGAGGTATAGATTCCATTAAGTAAATTTTAAAAGGCATGTAAATGTTCTGTTGAAAACAAATACATACTCCCTCCGTCCTGAATTAAAGAGCATTCTAGGCTTTGAGAGATGTCCTCAAATATAGTGCATTTAGAAAACAAAAAGATAATATTTACTTAAATAAGAGTACGTGATTGTTTTTTACAAGGAAGGTACTCATGTACTTGCTATATTTTGTATAAGAACTAATAACTCACCCTTTAATCATGCAAAATGGAATCAGATTTCAATACATTAGGAAGGTGAATGAGGGGTACATGCATCTATTAGCTTTTCTCTTATTTTGTGCTAGAATGGCTAGAATGCTCTTTAATTCAGGACAGAGGGAGTATATGGCCCCTGCTTTATGTCTCTAAGAAGCATTCTGCTAATAAAAGGCATGTATATAATATGAACCTGATTGATAACACTAGACCGTTCCGTGTTACCACCAGTAGAATCTTATAAAATCCATTACTCAATTTGGCTTTTTGTTTAGCTCAAAAGTAACATAATAATATTAGTTTATGGATTACTCCCTTTGTCCAGAAATGAAAAAACTTATTATGCACCGAGAAATATAAATTTTACTAGTTGTGACCAATAAGGGCATTCACAGTGCAGACTCTACCATAGAGTCCAAGACTATTTATTACCCTCCTATTTATTGTGTTTTGCTGATGTAGCAGTATATTTATTGAAGAAAGAGGCAGAAAAATTAAGACTCCAAGTCTTAATATACCGCCACATCAGCAAAATGCAATAAATAGGAGGATAATAAATACTTTTGACTCAAGCGATAGAGTCTTGCACAGACTCGCCCTAACTAGTCAAATTATGTACGGGTTTAGCACACAAAAATTTAATCAATAGATTTGTGTTCAAAATGTTTCTGGTCAAAATATTTGGATCAATATATTTGATTTTAATTCTTTAGTAAATGAAGAGATATTATGAGACAAATTAAGGGTTGAAGTATAGCTTGTATGATTTATGTTGTTCAAATATGGTTATTGCTCTAGGACCGAGTGAGATTTAGGGTCCCTTTGGTACTGATTCTGGTGCTTCAGCTCCTCCTGACGCATTCACAGGTGTGAAATTATTCATTGATGAAGCTACTTTTCTCTCTCTTCCTCTCCCTCCCTTACAGAGCCAGTGAAGCCATAGCCAGTGAGGCTAAGAGTGAGTGGATATGTCAATATGAGCCGGATCACTACAATCCATACCAAAGAGGCCTTTATTCTATATGTATATTACGTAATTATGTTTTATAATAAATTTAATTATACATATAACTTAGTATGACAAAAATCTTAGAGAATTAAAACATCTCAAGTTTGACTAAAATTATAGAAAGAATTACAAAGATTTGTGATATCAAATAGGTATAGTATAAAAATATAATTAACGAATAATCTATTGATACTTAGTTGGTATTCTAATTATTATTAGCTTATCATATAAATTTAGTCAAACTTAAATTGCTTTGACTTTTAAGATTTTTGGAATGACTTGCAATTTAAGTCGGGGGAATATTAGTCTTTTATACAAATTTGGCCAATTCTAACATACCTTAGCATATCACTATTCTAGAATTGTACCTGTTTTTAGACAAAGTAATAGAAAACAACATATACATATATTTGGTAGTAATAAGAAGCAGAGACGAGTACTTTACTTTTGCTGCGGAGGACAGCAGGATGCAAAGCATTCTGTCCATGTGGGCCCGAATAGGACAGCTCCGGGTCCTTGGAAATCAGCTCAGAAGCAATCTCGCTATGATGCATCGACACGGCCAGGTACAACGGCGAAGTGCCGTCCCTGGCAACCACACGGGCCAGCTCCTTGTCGTGGCACATCAACACCTTGACGATGCGCAGACCCGTCTCGTGGCGAATGCGGACTGCGTCATGCAGGGCCGTCTCCCCGCGCGTGTTCGTCGTCCTCAGCATCGTCCTCCTCTCGTCGCAGCCGTTGGCCTCGCCGATCAAGAGGGTGGCCATCTCGGCGTTGCCCGCCCGCACCGCGCAGTGCAGCGGCGTGTCCTCGTTGCCGTCGCGCGCGAGCAGCAGCTCGGGGGCCTTGCCGCAGAGGTGCCGCGCCAGGGCCAGGTACCCCTGGCCGTCCCCGCTGGCCGCAACCACATGGAGCGCGGAGGCCCCGTCGGTCGCGGCAGCTGGCATGCACAGCGCCGCCGCCGCCGCCGCGGCCTCCTCCACGTTAATGTCGACGACATCGCCAGGCAGTCTAGCTGATCCCCCGTCTGCTTGTTTGCTGAGAAATTTCTCTAGCAGCGGCAGGTCGCCGGAGCTTGCTGCCCTGAGGAGCTCAGGTCGCCTGACCACCGTGAGATCTTGCACACATTCCCGGTTGAATGGCTCCATCGATCAAGTAAATGTACTCACACAGGCATACAGCCACTTGGACGTACTAATTAAGGATGATTTTGGACTGATGACATTGAACACAAGGATTATATATAGAGAGGTAGGGTTGGTGAGCTGGCTACAGTGTCGTGTCAGTCAAGATAAGGTATGTGCAGCCTGTATCCACTGCGCCAGCAGTAGCTTTTGCTGTCTATAATCCTAGTTTTGTAACCTATAATCCCGTGGCATAGTTTTTTGCAATAATTAAATCCCTGCTTGCTTTTGGTTCAGCTTCCGCGTCACACCTGCTTGTAGCCACACCATAACTAAAGAAACTAGAAATTCGTCATTATATTCAGCCTGTATATATGTACATCCCTGATCAGTGATCACCTTTACTTTTCTTATTATAAGCAGATGACCAGATCTAAAGGTGGACTATTCCAACCCTTTTTCCCCTCTACAAATAATCGGACGGCTATGTACTACTGTGAAAGGAGGAGTACCTATTATCGCCCAAATTACGCCGAGTGAGCTAAATCAGAAGATGCAGCAGACCAAAGCGAGGAATGAAACCCCCTCAAAAAAAACGAGGAATGAAACGTGAGACGGAAGAGGCCAAAGGAAAGACACGTGGGTAAAGGAAAGACACGTGGGCAAACCTGCCGTGCCGGCTGCCGGCCTGCCGCAGTGCTAGCGCCAACGGCCGGGCGCGGGCGGGCGGCGACCGGCGAGCTTAGGAAACCCCGGCGAGAAGGGCAGAGAGGCACGGGCAAGCTGCCCAAGGCGAAGACCCGGGGTTGACCTGGAACATGAAGTCGTCGTGTCTCCTCGGCACCAAAATTTATAAAGGCCGGCGAGGCTATAGTGGAGAGATTGCAAGCAAGTTACAACGTAACTTGCGAACCTTCGTCCACCGTCCGGCTACATCCAAAGGCCCACGATACACCGGGTGTCACTTTGCATCATGTTGACGATATACCGGCTGTCACTTAGCATCAGCTACAGAAAGTCTACGACGAGTACCCTTCCTACTAGTGGGCCCCACACGCGTTGCCGCGTGGCGGGCGTGCGACGTATTCTTAACGGGTCTATACTATTTACTATACCCGTTTTTTACATGGTGATGGTTGATGTAGTTAATGGTGTTGGACCCGTTTATTGGTTGCTATTATTGGTTGCTACAGGTTTGCTACAGATAACGGTGGTGGACCCGTTTCTTAGAGGGAGTATTAGACCTGTTGCTACAGCAGTGGACCCGTTTACCCCTTTTGCCATAGTGTCAGACCGGTTGACCCGTTTACCCTGCTGCTACACTGCTACAACATTGGACCCATTTACCCTACCGCTACAGTGTTGGACCCGTTGCTATAGTGGCATACCCGTTGCTACAGTGTCGGGTCTGTTTGCTACAGTGCTGCAGTAAACCAGTACCTGAGTGCCGTGCAGCGTGGGGCTTCTACAACTGTATATATTTTTATTGATATCCCTACATCATTTACTTCTGTTATAGAAATATGAGACCTCTAGGCAACTAAACACAAATGCACTACTATATAATTAAAAATATTACCTTCAACACAATTCTTATAACCCAGTCGCCTGATGGTGCTCAGGCGACGTCCTCCACGCAAATTACACGACGTCCTCACAATATGAAGTCATCGCCTGAACTAAACCAGGCGACTGGTTTTTAGCATCACCCTGTCTTCAATTGTGCTATCTAAATACCAAGGTTTTAAATCTCCGGCTAAGATGACTAAATGTATAAGACAACTAAACACAAATGCACTACTATATATAAGTAAATATTGGCTTCAGTTGTACTATCTAAATAGTAAATATTGATGCGGGCTAAGGCTCTGTTTGACACACGTCTGTTTTTACTAGTGAAGTAGTTTCTCTCTACAAAATAGCTACATGGGTAGAGCTAAAGCTATTTTGATGAATTGTTTGGCAAAACAGTTATACAGGCAAAAATGCCTTGAAATACGTTCTGATGGAATCCATAGAGGGCCCCTAGCGACTTATAGTTGAAGAAAAAGTATGTGTAGTTATTTTTAGTTTCATTTCACATAAATTTTTCATGAGAGCACTTTTTAAAAAGCTGCACATATAAAACTGTTTTAAAATACTCAATTAGTTAGCATAAAGCAGCTTATGATGCTGCCGTGAGCGTGACAAACGGGGCCAAAACTCTAATAAAAACGACCAATCATCGTCATATGCTCAGAGCATCTCTTCTTTGCGTGCATTAACCTGCAGGCTGTAGCCCCATGGCGCGATCTTTGTGCGTCTCTCGGCGCCTGCCATCGTTACGTATCTAGGACACTTTAGTTGTGTGATTATTATTGGAACATATACCTAACAGAATGTGTCCTATGCGTGCTGAGGTGGGTTTCCTTTATTTGGATACATCCTATGCGTGCTGACTGATGCTGAGGCGTTCCGTGAAGCCAATGTTGGTTCGCTACATGTGTACGATTGTGCTGAGTCTTTCCTGGAAAATCAGCGCCCCACAATGGTGAACTTTTTTTTTTCTTCTTTTGATCTGCTCCACATGGTGAAGTAGTGAACTAACTGCGGAAATCATATCAACATATATATAGATGATGTTTGGTTGGCTCAATCTTGTGGCCCGATTAGCAGATCACACCACCAACACCAATTACATGAGTTATTGTTTGTTTCGCGTAAAAATACAATGAGATGACACGGGAATAGAGATACGGATGTTCAGTGCTCCTGACAAATGTTCGATTGTAAGCGGCCGGCGTAAACGCTTGAGCTTGTGTCCAGTAAATCCACACGTGAAAATAAACCTGTCTTGCATTGCTTCCTATTATTACCACACCTGTACCAAACAGATAAAATAAGTAATCAAAGATTCTCTTTTCATTGTCGTCCTGGAGCCATTCCCTGTGCTTTAACACTGCCTTCGTAGAACTTTCTACCATAGCGTTTTCAACTTTAATAGTTCAGTGGTTGTGCATTGCTGAAAAAATAAAATCTTATATTATTACCCCACTAGTGCATGACTGGGAGTTAGTCCAGATTGGAAAACCTCCTCTATTCCTAGTGTTCCAACCGGGACTACTAAGCTGGGACTAAAGCCCCCTAGTCCCGGTTATGTCAACCAGAATTAATTCACCTCTTGTAGTTCAATGTCAATCAAGACTAAGGGGCTGCACCCTAGAAGCTGCCAAGTCAAACACCCCCAATCCCACCGGGCGTAAAGGCTCAACAAACCGGGATAAAAAAGGCAGCTGGATATTTAGTCCCGATTAAAAGTACCAACCGGGATTAAAAATCGGCCTTTAGTCATGATTTTAGCTATCAACCTAGACTAAAGATCCCCTCCTATCCCCATGCAAAAGCTGTTGTGCTAGCCGTTGGGTAGGGCAATTTAGTCCCGTTACGGTTGAAGACACTAACTAGGACAAAATCTTTCTTTAGTCCTAGGCACAAAAAATGGCCGAGACTAAAGCCTTTAACCAAAAGTTTGTTCTCCACTAGTGCACATGATCACCCAAGTATCACGTATTGCTAAAAAGGAATTGCTATTCAGGAGCATGAGAATTACCTCTTTGCCAAATAGTATCATGAGTTGCTTACCTCTTTGTCAAAAAATTATCATGAGCTGCTTTGCACAATTTTAACAAAAAGTAGATAAAAATCACCTTTTATCCATACCAGGAAAAAGCTCGCTCCTCATAGCTCCTTGTTCGATTCTCAAATCACTCCAAAACCAATTATCTTCTACTCTCCACTTTGTACATCCACCTAAAACGACTTACAATTTTGATAAAAAGTAGATAAGAATCATTTTTTTTATCTATACCAGGAGCTAGGAGCTAAGAAACGCCCACTCCTCATAGCTCCTTATCCAATCCTCACTAGAATCACTCCAAAACCAATTATCTTCTACTCCCGCTTTGTACCTCCGCCTGAATCGACTAGAATATCAAGGAGTTGAAACTACAAAAACATAGAGTTGAAGCTAAAAAATCATGGAGCAAAACTCCATCAATAAAATCAAGGAGTTGAAGCTAAAAATATGGAGTAGAGCCATATCAAATAAGCCCTTAATAAGCACATTTTCTTCTAGTTCTCTCAAGTGTCCAACTGGAGCTCTTGGATCTAGATCAGCTAGCTAGTATGTTATCATCGACCTTATGTCATCTTCTAAGGCGCGCGTATCTACAACACTAATCCTTGTATCTCACTGGCTTTCCCTATCTACATTGGCTTGCCGACACCGCATCTAGCCCCTGGTGCCCCAAACCGTCCTCGTGAGACACCCTTATGATCTCTTGTCCAACTACCATCCTCTACCTTCAATAGCTGACAACTCGTATGCTTCTACACCTGCTTCCTCTACCTATCTGACCCGCACCAAGTCTTTTTCTAAGATTGGGGGGACAGTTCCTCTCCAATAACCCCCAACTTGAACCATGTCGCTAGAGAAACTATATTGAAATTCAGTCAATTGTGCTATAGAAAACATCATGTTAAAAACATGGAAACGTTATATTGTGTTGCTAACTCACTATGCTTAGCTGTGACAAATATAAATCGATCTAGAAAGATATTTATCACATGAACATGCATCATATGTGTCAAGTAATTGCGCCTAAGCATGCCATTGGAACTAGATTTAAATATTTAATTAACCAACATAGTAACCAGATTGGAATACTATAACACACTAATTACAAATTGACTCATACAATAGCATTGCTCATCTTGTATTTCAATCTACAATCTTAATTCGCAGATTTAATTGTATTGATATAACCAGACTCTATCACATGCATCACGTGATCGCAGCTAGTGAACTAAATACAATATTCTTATCTTCAACTTCTATAAAGCTAACGCTCACTACCTATTTCTCTAGAATGTGGTAAAGCCACGTCATCTTAGAAGCTAATGCCCACTACACATTTCTCTAGAACGTGGTAAAGCCACGTCATCCTAGAGGCCCACATCCATGTTATCAACCACCCACAAGTCCACTACCATTAATTTAAGCATGCTAATATATATCCTCTCAATTCCCTCATCCACTTTTTTTAGTGATTTATATTTGATCATTTCTCATTCCAATGCTACATGCGACATACATTTCCATCATAATACTCTAATTCTCATCAAATTTATATATATTTGTGTCATTCATAAAAGATATCATTTTTATAATTCCCGCAACAATGCGTGGGGTATTTACCTAGTATATATTTAGTTGAAATTGGAACTATTTGACATCATAAGAAACATTTTTTTTATAACGGAACTACCGAATGAGTAGCATCTTGCGAGGTGGATAGCTCAAACGTGACCTACTCGACTAGCTAGCATGAGATACTTTGAAATTGGAGGTTTACATCCGATGCACCTCATAAAAAATATTAAAATAATGATTATAGAACATCTCTATATACCTATAGCAAGAGCATCCTCCTCTAATGTACTCTAACTTTGCAACTCAATCCAACATCATCAGAGTTTAGCATTGCAACCAGATTAGACAATCTATATCTATACCCTAATAATAAAACGCCAAAATTTCAATCTGCCCTCTAGCAAATTTCAGTCTGCCCTCTAGCCTCTATTTTTTCTTCCGCCAATTGTGATTATATATAGTCCATAAACGACTTCTATCCACAATCGGTATATACGACCATGTTCCGTAAAGGAAAAGGTAAATTTTCGGTCATTTCTTTTGTTTGGGCCATATCCAATTGTTCGGCTCGTTGTATTTTAGCCCAACCGCAGTCTCCTCCTCACACCGTCACACGGCCCACTTGCTCGCTCAGCTAAAAAAAAGGGCTTGACAAGCGCTAGGACGTCCTAGCTATAGGACAGACCCATCATACTAATCGGAGCCCAACAACATACAACCTTTTTTGAATTGACTCGCCCCATGCGCATGTGACTGTCCTATCCAGAAGCAGCGAACGGCGGCGGGCGCACGACACTGCCTGGTGGCATGCGCATCACCTGCTACATCCGCACTTTTGTGTGATCTACTTTATAAAAAAGTTATATCTCATAAACCAAATATTATAATTAAAATCCGATCGCACCATCGTATTTCTCGTGATAAACACTTCAAAACAAGACCCCATATGGATATATTTTGATAATTTTTTAAAAAATATTTATCTCATCTGGGTGTACAGCCGATCTAGTTTTGAAACAACTCAAAAAACATATGTTGAAATAATCCGAAAATATGTGTTGAAACAACGCATTAATACCTATTGCAACAATCGAAAAATCATTTGTTGAAACACCCTCGGGATATATGTTGAAACAACTCAAACATATCTATTCAAACAACCCAAAAACATATGTTGAAATACTCCTAAAAAATACATGGTGTAACAATCCGAAAACATATATTGAAACAACCTGGGGGCTCTTATTGAAACAACACAGAGATCGTCCAAACTCATCAAAAAATCATGTAAACAACATGGAGACAAAATAAAAAATATTTTGAACAAACGCTTGCAATATGTCTCTGGACCGTTTGAAACATATGTTAACATGTCTAACATCCTCAATTTAGTGTTGCAACATTTATATTATTCAACTGCAACAAACCTTTGAAATATATGAACCAACTGAAATATACAATTGTAAAATAGGGGCGGAGAGAGAGCTTAGTTTATTATATGAGATAAATATCCGTTAAGAAATTTCATTAAAATATATCCATGTGAGATCTTATTTTGAAGAATTTATTGCAAGAAACACAATGGTACAATCAGATTTTAATTATAATACTTGGTTTAAGAATTATACTTTTTTATTTAAAAAAATAGAATATATGATGACATCAACTATTTTGGATCTACTGTATAATTAACTAAGAGCATCTCCAACAGAGTATGTAAATCATTTTCTAAATGTAGATTTGGCTAATATTAGGAAAAAATAGTTTCCAACAGATTCGCTAGATGACTCTCTAATTTGGATAACTCTCCATCCCCCAATTTCCGCTATCCAAAGATGGATAATCGGCGTCGCTCGCCATTTAGCCTTGCCCAGCATGCGGGGTACACAGCGAGACCGGTTGTAGTCGCTGCGGTCTAAAAAAAGAAATGAGATTGGAGGAGATCGATGACGTGGCAGCCTTTTGAATATAGAGAGTCCTGATTTAGATAATCTGTTGGTGTAATCTAGTTTTTTCAAGTAAGATTCATTATACAAAACAGCTAAATCACTAAATTTAGAGAATTAATTTAGATAATCTCTTGGAGATGCTCTAACTATTCTTGGATGAAAAGGAGCAAGTGGGGAAGTATGGATCCAATCTGTATCTTCACATGCGACCGGTACTGAGTCTGCATGTTCCTGAACGCACGCGGGTGCCATGGCAGCGGAGTAGGGGCTCCGGGCGTGTCGGTCAGGCGCGTGTCGGACGTTGCTGGCGTTTCTGAATTGGGCCGCGAGTTGGCCACCGGGTGAAAAGCCCAAACAAACTTACCGTCTGATGCGAAGACGTCCGGAGGACAGCATTACTGTAAAAAAAAGGTTTCTCTCCCTCTGTTGTTTCCCAGTAAAAAAAAAGAAGAAAAAGTTCTGCGTCGCCGCCGCCGACGCAGGGATGGAGAAGCGAAGGTCGCCGGCCGCTCGCTCATCTGTGCTGCTCTCTCACTCTGCGGACGCCGGGACGGAGAAGCAATGGCCGACGAGGTGCGTCGACATCGCAGCCTGATGTGCTTCATCTACGTAGACGCCAAGGCCACCGAGGGAGCAGGGGACGTCCGGACGGACTCGAAGCGGGGCAGGAGCGGACTGAGTCTTAATCGGAATTGGATTGAAACAAAAAAGGTATGCTTTACTAAGACCTCAAATCCAAGTACGACACGAAAGTTTTCAACCTAAAATCCAAGTTGGACATGAATTTTGTCTGCTTTATTTTTGCTTCTTATATATTGCAGATTTGTTTGGATTATCCTCACAAAGGAGAACTTCCCGACATCTCGCCGAGCAAAGATCAACTCACCTTCACATTTCAAATTCTGATCTCGATGAGAAAAACAAGTACATAACTCTGAACAAGAAGCAAAGATTCGCCATACACACTATCAACAAGGTTAGCTTGCTCACTATTGTGCATTGCATGTTGGATCGATGTGGTTTTCATTGGTCGTCCAACTCGAGCTACGCGTACAACTACACGATGGATTGTCTGTTGCGAGAACAAAAAAGTTACTGCGTATTCTATTCACATAAATTCAGATCTAATGTATTCTGAGGATATAGATCTATTATTAACTTTGATTACATTAGATGGACTACTATGATGGGTTGTTAATCAAAAGGTCAAATTGGATATTATTGGCTAATTGATATTTGTTTACTCCATCCAGAATGGAGCTTGTATTTGTTTGAATTTTAGAGCTACATTTCATTATCACTAAGTTTTATATTAATTCTATCGGTTGTCTGCAGTAGAAGTTTGAATTCCTGGATCCCATGCCATCAGTCTCTTGGAAAATTTATATGTATGAGCAGGCGCCAGCCGAACATTGACACTGACCCTGCTCCCTGGCTTTTATGTCTCCATGCAGTTCTAGCAAAACAAAGACGCCCACCAGATTCTCACCGCAACACTCAAGAGCGTTTATAGAAAAAGCAAAATGTTTTATAATTTAAACGAAAGGAGTATTACGGATTTTGTGACCCGTAGCAACGCACGGACAAATTTACTAGTAAAAGCTAAAACCATATACTCCCTTCATCCTATTGAAAATTACGTTTTTGACTTTCAGGCTTTTTGTTTGACCATTCATTTTATTTCAAATTTTTATATAAATATTATTTTATGACTTATTTATTATTAGAGATGCTTTAATAATTTTTATTTATTTTATTATTTGCATAAAAATTTGAACAAGTCGATCTTTCAAAATAGAAGTCTAAAAGTAAAAATGTGACACTTTCAATGGGATAGAGGGAGTAGTGACAGTAATAAAATGAAAAGCTACAAAGGGACCTAGAGGATCATCAACCCAATAGATGCATGGCTCCATAAAAGTGGAAAAACTAAGAAAGAAATGATAGTACCTCTCTAAACTAAAGTGGTCTCACTTTACTTGAACCCTAAAACTAGACATCTTATTACTCATAGATCGAAGTGGTTTTGAGGCAGTTTTATCCTTTTTATTGTTAATAAAAATTGATAAAACTTAGTTTTTTAGACTATACAAAATACCTCTGAGGTTCTAAAAATTATAAAAAATAAAGATAGATGGGAAGTAAAATATTTAGAGCTCATGAAAAATATCTCTAGAAACTTTAAAAAATATAGTTAACTCTAGAAAACAAGAAAACTATATCTCAAAAAATCTGAAAATGTCCCCAAACATTATTATAGATGTCTAAACAAGTTTTCAAAACTTTTCACAACAAGAATATGATAACCCCCCCCCCCCCCCCCCAAAAAAAAAAAAAAAAAAAAGAGAACATAAAAGGAAGGCACCAATTCTCTTTCGGAAATCCAACGTCACAGCCGCAACCGCAAGGGCCACCAGGGAAACATTAGCTGGGCCTGGAATATTCGACGCGCTCGACTTTGTCAAGGCCCATCTATCCGTGGAAGCCATAGCCTGGCCCCTGGCGCGGCGGCCCCAAATTCAGGCGACCACACGCCGACGCCACCAAAGCCCCGCCACGGCGCGCATGGCGGCTGCAGCCGCGCTCCGCTGCTGCTTCCCCGGCTCTGCAATCGGCAGTGCCTTCGTCAGGTCCTCCTCCTCAAGGCAGGGCCGAAGCGCAGTGGCCGTGGCGGAGCCGGCCGCGGCCGCTTCACTGGGGGACCGTACCCGCGTCGACTTCCCCATCCTCCACCAGGTCACTTCCTCCCTCCATCTCCGTTTCATCGCTGATTCTTGGGATATGGTGAAAACAACCTCAGACCTAGCACTTGCATTGTATTATCGTTTCCGAACTCTAACTGCTTTACGACTTGCATGCTATTGCTATGAATTAAGGAGCTTGTATTTCTGGCTACTGCAGTGTATTGAAGTTTTTGTTTCCTTTTGTGAATCATTGTCATAGTTCTTGGTCAGAGCCATCCTAAGGATTTCTGCGCTTAGTGCGAAACTCTAGAGTGAGACCCCTTAAAAATAGACATTATAATAGTAACATATGCATATGAAATGTTACCGACAAACACATATAAAGTTGATATTTATATCACGCAATTTATTATCCATTGGTAAATAATGTTTGTGTGCCAATGGGTGCAGGGGTTCACGGTGTTTTAATTTGGCATTTAGGATATAACAAATGAGATTGAATAAACAGCAAAGGGTAGGAATAGCCCATTGGCAAGGTCATGTGGATGAAGCCACGTTGTACAAGCACATACATTAGCAAACCGTGTGCCTAGGATCAGCTACTATACAACAAGCACAGGCACATGTATACAGGCTGAGAAATTATACAAGCAGAGACATATTTTTTTAGTAAAGACACATGTATATAAGTGTGTAGTGTAATAGAAAATGTTTCATTGAATGTTCCCTCTCAACCCCGTATGATCAACGCTATAGTCGAAGAGGGCACATGCACACGCAAGAGTAAGACACAAAGCAGGATAAAAGCTGGGCTGCCATTGCACCTAGCCAGGCGGTAGGCATGACAGCTGCTAGAGTCCTGCACCCAATGAGGCAGCCACAAGGTCAAGCCAAGCAGGCATGACATCTGAGGGCCTAGAGCGGGCCACTGTTCAATCTCCCCTCCGTGTGGCTGGGCCTGGTATTCATGCACCACCCCACAAGAAAGAAATTATTTACTCATGGGTGTTCAGGAACATTTCTGAGTTAGATCCAGGCTCTGTTCCAGATGAGATCTCATCAAATTCCTTGGTTGCTGGGCATGCAGATTTTGTTAATTTGCTACTTCATAAGTTCCAAACTAGTTCACTTTAGCTTTGTCCTAAGTCATTTTATTAACTTTGACCAAATTTATAGAAAAATGCACCAACACCTAAAACATCTTATTAGTTTCATTAAAGTCTCCATCAAATATGTTTCAATATTGCATTTGTTTAGATGTTAATGCATTTGTCCAAAAACTTGGTCAAAATGGGACAAGTTTGACTTAGGACAAAGCCAAAATTGAGCTATTTGGAATGGATGGATTAGTAAATAAGAACTCATGTTTATTTATGCCTTACAATTTGTAGTCTTTCCACTAGTCTGTATTTGGTTTGGCTGCTGCTTGCCTGATCATTGATGTCCTATGGACATGCAGGTACTGCTGTTGCTGGTATCCAGCTAAATTGAGCTAACTCAATTGTGGCTCAGTTGTGCCAACTGCTACGACCTTAATGAATGCACTTACCTGTCTAGATTGTAATATGTTTACAATCTGCTAATGCATAAAACCATTCAATTTGCTTACCAAGGTGTGATCATAGTCACTGGGATCTCGGTATGACACAGCATTCCGTGTCCCAGATCGAGGAATGGGTTTGATATGGGACATCATCCCATTAACTGCTGGGACATCGAGAGGTATCAGACATAACGAAGCCGCATCAAATGGAAACAGGGGAGAAGCTTTGGAGACAATGAGGAGTTTAGGACCAGGATCTTCTTGTCTGAGGGGTGATTTCCAAGGAAACTGAGAGCACCAGGGAGAAGAAAAGGACGAGGGTGACTGATTCTCTAGTCCCAGGTGCGAGCTGATTACCTCCGTGACAGCAAGGACAGAGAAAGTAATGAGAGGCAGTGGTGGTTGCTAGTTGTGTGCGGTGTGGCTGCGTGGGGACTTAGAAGGGTTAGGAAGTCATGTTAAGCTCATAGGCTGAGTGGACCTGAAAATGACGTCTTAATAGCATTGAGTTTTCTTTATTCCTTCTTTTATTTTTCTTATATCTTCTTTTTAATAAACCCTATAATGTGTGATCGCAAACCTCTTAACCTCATACTGAACAAATCATCCCAAGCCATCACCCTGAAAATAGTTGGTTCATGTGCCAAGTTTCAAACGATCATCCTGAAAAGGTATACCTCCCCCCCTTTTTTACTAGGAACTTATAGAAGGTGTCAATCCACGTCTCTCATACCTTTTCCTTGACCCTGTCTGTCAGGGGCGTCGAGCCCTAGGGTAGTTGGCCCTCGGCTACGGAGTTCGTAGCCTCGATCCGTCTTCTCCGGCGAGGTTTGCCCCTCCGCCGCAGGCTTGGGAGTATTTGAAGAGAGAGAGATTAGATTGGTTTAATCTTTGCTTAATTCCTCAAAGTGGCGATTACAAAGGATATATAGTCCTTGATGTGAATAAAAGTAGCAACTAATCCCTCCTTAACCCTAGGGATACTAACTGGACTTTCCTAACTAGCCACTAGACGTGGGTTCGCGGCCTTCCTGCGCGAGTTGGGCGCGCTCGGCCCGCTCTGCCGCGCGCCGTATGTCCCTAGTATGCCGATGTCGTGTATACGTCCGTCCGTACATGACATCTCTCCCCCCCTCGAGAGTCAGCTCGTCCTCGAGCTGGAACGATGGAAAACGCGCGGTGAAGGAGTCGAGGTCTTCCCACGAAGCAGACGCCGGTGGCTCATTCTTCCAATGCACCAACACTTGGCGAACACCGCGTGCCAGGCGCGCCTTGACGACGCGATCGGGCTCCGGCACCGTGGTTCCGTTGTGGACGACCGGCAGGGGTGGCGGTGCAGGTGGAGGCGCGCCGATCCATGGCTTGAGGAGACCGACGTGGAACACATCATGGAGGCGGGCGCGGGGAGGCAGCTCCAGCCGGACCGCGACGTCGTTGATCACCTCCGAGACGCGGTACGGGCCAAAGTAGCGAGGCTTCGGTTTCCCTGTGGCGGTGGCGTCGAGTGAAGCGATCGGGCGTGTGACGAAGCCGGAGGAGGACCCGGTCGTCCACCTTGTAGGAGACGGCTCGGTGGAGTCTCCGTCGTAGTAGCGCTTCGGGCAGCTGCGCTGCTCCGGCGGTAGCGCACGTCCTGGATGAACTCTTCGCGTTCCGCCATCGGCTTGGCGACCGCCGCGACGCGCGTGTCCCCTGGCTCGTAGGAGCGAATGGAGGGGGGATCGCGGCCGTAGACCACGCGAAAGGGCGTGTCGCGCAAGGAGGACCGGTACGCCGTGTTGTAGACGAACTCCGCCCACGGGAGCCACCGCAGCCACCGTCGAGGCCGGTCGCCCGTAAACCGTGTAGATACATGGTAATGACCCGGTTAGCTGTCTCCGTCTGGCCGTCAGATTGGGGGTGGAACGCCGTCGTCATATGCAGCTTGGCGCCCATGAGCCGCATCAACTCCCTCCAAAACGTGGAGGTGAACACCGGGTCGCGGTCGGACACCATCGACTGCGGCATGCCGTGAAGGCGCACGATCTCGGTGAAGAATGCTTGGGCCACCGATTCCGCGGAGTATGGGTGAGCGAGCGGAATGAAGTGGCAATACTTGCTTTGAAGCGATCCACCACCGTGAGGATGACCGATTTGCCTTTCACCTTGGGCAGCGCCTCCACGAAGTCGAGGCCAATATCGGTCCAAACCGCCGTGGGAACCGGAAGAGGAAGGAGCAGCCCCGCCGGATGAAGGTGCTCCGCTTTGTTCCGTTGGCATGTGGCACACGCACGGATGTAGTCCTGGACGATGGTCCGCATGCTGGGAAAGTGGAAGTCGCGGCGGAGCCGATGCAGGGTGCGCTGGACCCCCTCGTGACCATCGTCATGCACGGCGGCCGACAGGTCTTGTAGGAGCGGCGAGTCGGAGCTGATGTAGATGCGGCCGCCGTAGGTGAGGAGGCCATCACGCACGGCCCACAGGTCCGCCCGCGTCCCCGCCGTGACCTCGTCCCGCAGCGCCACGAGCGCGGGGTCCGTGTCCTGTGCTTGGCGAAGCTGGTCGAAGAAGTCGAAGCGCGGGTCAAAGAGGGCGAGCACTGCGCCGTCCTCGGTGTCGCGGTCGGTGTCACGGCGTGACAAGGCATCGGCGACCGTGTTCTGGGCACCCGGCTTGTACTCAACGACGAAGTCGAAGCCCAGTATCGTGGCCAGCCGTTGGTCGAGCAAATACTTCAGGCTGTAGTGGTCAGTCTTCACCGTGAACCGCCTGCCCCATAGATATGGCCGCCAGTGGCGGATGGCGTGCACCAGCCCGATCAGCTCCCGCTCGTAGGCGGCGAGAGAGCGATGCCGAGGCACGACCGGCCGGCTGAAGTAGGGGAGCGGGTGCTTGTCCTGGAGCAGAACGGCGCCGAACCCGTATTTCGATGCGTCGCACTCGACGACGAAGGGGCGGCTGAAGTCCGGGAGCGCCAGTACCGGCGCCGAAGTGACCGCTGCCTTGAGGGCCGAGAAGGCCGCGGTGGCGGCTTCCGACCACGCAAAGCCCTCCTTCTTGAGCAGCGCCGTGAGGGGCGCGGCGATCTCGCCGTAGCCGTGACGAACTTGCGGTAGTAGCCCGCCCGAGCCGAGGAAGCGCGCACCGCGCGCGCCGATCGTGGGCGAGGCCGCGTGGATTGCTTGGACCTTGTCGGGATCCATGGCCACCCCCGCGGCGGAGATGATGTGCCCCAAGTACGCGATCGAGGTCACGCCGAATGCGCACTTGGAACGCTTGACGACGAGCCGATGCTGTCGCAGGACGGAGAGGACGGCGCGGAGATGGCGGAGGTGATCTGCCCAAGACTCACTGTAGATTAAGATGTCGTCAAAGAACACAAGTACAAATCGGCGAAGGTAGGCGCGGAGAACGTCGTTCATCAAGGCTTGGAACGTGGCCGGCGCGTTACACAACCCGAAGGGCATCACAAGGAACTCATAGAGTCCGTCGTGAGTGCGGAAGGCCGTCTTGGCGATGTCCTCGGGCGCCATGCGGACCTGGTGATACCCCGATCGGAGGTCGAGCTTGGAGAAGAACTTGGCGCCGTTGAGTTCGTCCAGCAGCTGGTCGACGACCGGGATCGGGAACGCGTCCTTGACGGTGATGGCGTTGAGCGCCCGATAGTCGACACAAAACCGCCACGACCCGTCGGCCTTCTTGATGAGGAGCACCGGCGAAGAGAAGGCCGACGAGCCGCGGCGGATGAGGCCCTCGCTCCATCATGGCGGTGCACCGCTCGAGCTCGTCCTTGTGGGAGACCGGGTAGCGGTAGGGCGCACGGCGACCGGTGGTGACCCGGCCGCAAGCACTATGTGGTGATCGCGGGAGCGTTGCGACGGTAGGCCCTGCGGCTCGGTGAAGAGGTCGGCGAAGGACTCCGGCAGGCCTCCAGAGGGTGGCGTCGATGGACACGGCGTGGGCCGCTGGAACGCCTGGTGACGCCACGCCGGTCCAGCAGACGTCCCGTCCCTCGAGCTGGAACGACAGGGAGTGGGTGGTGACGTCCCACGAGATTCGTCCTAGCGTGGCCATCCATTGGTTGCCGAGCACCATGTCGTAGCCCGCGAGCGGCATGACGTAGAGGTCGACGTCGAACGCCATGCCCTCAATGGTGATGGGCGCGCGTCGGAGGATGCCCGGGCACGAGACTTTCTCCCCGTTGGCGACCGTCACAGTGAGGCGCGGGCGCAGCTGGATGGCGAGGCCCGTCTGATGGGCAGCAGCTTCCCCGATGAAGTTGTGTGTCGACCCCGTATCCACCAAGGCGACAAGGGTAGCGGCACCCAAGGACACCCTGAGCAAGATCGGGTGCCCGATGGCCACCCCCGCCACCGCGTGGAGGGAGAACACTGGCGACTCCGTGTCGGCCGTGTCCTCGGTGTCATCCTCGTCGTCGTCCATGCTGTCGACAAAGAACAAGCGTTTGCATACCTTATTATGGCCACGACTGTAACGTTCATCGCAGTTGAAGCAGAGGCCAAGGCGGCGCCGTTCCTCTTGTTCCGACTGGTTGAGCCGCTTGATCGGACGGCTCGCGGTCTCCCCGCCACCGACGGCCGTCACCGGTTTGCCCGGCGTTTGTTGTTGTGGACGCGGCCCGGAGAACTGCAGCACGCCCCGGCTCGGCGCTTTGGACGTCGGGTTGTTGTCGTAGGGCTCCAGCAGCTCCATGGAACGCGCGAGGCTCATGGCCGAGGCGAGAGTCTGCGGCCCCTGGTTCTGCACGCGGAGGCTGAGGGGCGGCGTGAGCCCGCCGGTGAACAACTGGATGCGCTGTGCCTCGTCAAGATGGCCGGCCCGGGGAAGGAGCGCCTGGAAACGTTCTTGGTAGTCCTCGACCGTCCCCGTGCGACGGCAATTCGCAAGCTCGAAGAGAGGGGCCGCGCGGAGCGGCGGGCCGAACCGGAGATTGATGAGCTCCTTGAACCGAGGCCACGTCGGGGTGCCCTCATCCTCTTGGACCTGCATATACCAGAGTTGAGCCGCGTCCTGGAGGTTATAGGATGCCATCCAGGTGTGTTCCTCGGGCATGATGCGCTGCTGGCGGAAGAACGATTTGCACTGGTTTAAGAAGGCCAGCGGGTCGCTCTTGCCATCGTACTTGGGGAACTCGGGCCGCCAGTGTTTGGGTGGCCGGTCCTGGTGATGCTCACCCATGGCCCGGCGTGATCCCGAGGAGCTTGAGGAAAGCGCCTGGATCGCCTTCGCATTGTCCTCATTGGCCTTGGCATTGGCCTCGATGGTCTTCTGCATGTTCTCCATGTTCTTCGTGAGGGCTTCAATGGCGGATTTGAGATCGTCTCCCATGGCGCCGGCGCAAGAAGCAGCGGACGACGACGGTGACGAAAAAGTTGAGGCGGCGGCTGGTGGTGGTGAGCTAGGGTTTGTGGCGGCTGGTGGCGGGTTTGTAGCGGATGCGGAAGAGGAGGATCGACTAGACCGTGATACCAGGTTGTCAAGGGCGTCGAGCCCTAGGGTAACAGGCCCTCGGCTACGGAGTTTGTAGCCTCGGTCCGTCTTCTCCGGCGAGGTTTGCCCCTCCGCCGCAGGCTTGGGAGTATTTGGAGAGAGAGAGATTAGATTGGTTTAATCTTTGCTTAATTCCTCAAAGTGGAGATTACAAAGGATATATAGTCCTTGATGTGAATAAAAGTAGCAACTAATCCCTCCTTAACCCTAGGGATACTAACTGGACTTTCCTAACTAGCCACTAGACGTGGGCTCGCGGCCTTCCTGCGCGAGTTGGGCGCGCTCGGCCCGCTCTGCCGCACGCCGTATGTCCCTAGTACGCCGACGTCGTGTATACGTCCGTCCGTACATGACACTGTCATACACACAACCTTGTGACACTGGGTGTGAGTTTTGTAGCCCATTGTTTGTCTAGTGCATCTATCAATGTTGCCGTGTGGATTTCCATCAGATTGGTCCTATTTGTGAGCCTTATGTTTTTCCTATTTTGATCACATTTTATTCCATAAATCACAGGTTAGGTCCATTTTAATTGCTTCTCTTTTACAGTTATTTCAGTTAATGCGGCTGATGAACTGCAACAATGGTTTTCTGTTACCTGTGATTCTATATTGCAAATAATAGCCTTAATTCTGTTTACTAGCTTATGTTAGTTGGTAGACTGATTTCATTTATTACCATTGAAACTTGCAGGAATTTGATGGTGCTAAATTAGTTTACTTCGACAATGGTGCAACATCACAGAAACCTTTTAGTGTAATGAAAACATTAGATGAGTACTACCGATCGTACAATTCAAATGTGCATCGTGGTATTCATGCACTCAGGTAACAAAATACATATGTACTATTTAATTTCTCGATGCATGTACCAAAATTTAAAATTCATAATAATACTATCTTGAAATGCGCATTCACTGTTACCAGCGCCACTAATGTTAAAATCCAGGATATATGCTGTGCAGACTTCCTCGGTTGTTTTTATTCCATTCTGTTTAGCTCTCCTATATGCATTCTTCCTATACCAATTGTCGATTCTATATCTGTAGAATCATGTGATAACTTGAAATTTGATGATCTTAACTTTTTCAGTAATATGTGCAAAATCTGTCTGTTCATATTATCACTTGGTCAATGCGCCTGCATTCGTCTTTTGTTTGAGTGTTGGGTGTTTGTGCATCTACCAATGTATTTTTACATTAGATGTACCTTAACCGACTTGCTTACTTCATTTGGCATCAGCGCAAAGGCTACCGATGCATATGAAGGTGCGAGAAGAAAAGTTGCAAGTTTCGTCAATGCAGCTGATAGCAGAGAGATAGTGTTCACTCGTAATGCTACAGAAGCTATCAATTTGGTAGCATATTCATGGGGCCTATCTAATATTAAACAAGGAGATGAGGTGACTCTTGTATTTGTTGCTGCCAATACATTATGTTTTACTAGTTCACTGTACCTGCTGCTTATGTTCATAGCTTTTCTTCCACCACGGCCTAGCCGAATTTCATTACTTGACAGCAATGAAATTACATGAGTTTGTGACCAAGCAAAGTAAAATATTGAAACTGCAAAAAGCCACATTAGACCAAACACACAGGTTTGTCTCCACAGCCTGAACTACGTAGCCTAGCAGCGCTAACCCATACCAGAACCAATGTGTTACTACGCAAAGTAGCCAATTCGGGCGCTTATGTTCATAGCTTCCTATAAAAATTATATAACTGAAACAAAGCTTTTATTATCAGTGTTTTGGCTTTTTACAAGCATCTATGAAAAATAAAATCTTTTATAAATCCTTTGCAGTCTGTTAGTGTGTCCATCTAATGAATGTTATAGATAAATGTCATTTGTTGAATAAAAATCATGTCAAGCGGTATGATCTGGTTTATGTTCTTGGGAAACATGCAGTCTTTCTTTTACTTCTTGGTAAGAACCTTTCTCTCCTATTTTGTTGGCCAGATTGTTCTTACAGTTGCAGAGCATCATAGTGCCATCGTTCTGTGGCAATTTGTTTCCCAGAAGACTGGTGCCACTTTAAAGTATGTTGAGCTGACTAAAGAAGAGGTTCCGGACATTGAACAGTTAAAAACTCTTCTTTCAAACAAAACAAAGATAGTTGTTGTCCATCATTTCTCAAATGTACTTGGTAAGTCATTTTTTATTTGAAAGGAAAATTAGATTAGTGCGAGACTTCAAGTTCTACAGATCACTCTTTGATAGAAATAAAAGTGGTGTTAACATGAATGACATCATGATCTTTAATGAAATCATCAGCAATTAGAGATCCCACGCAAAGTAAGGAAATTTACTTGGAGTAACATGCAAATTGAACTACTCCTAGAGCAAATTGATTGTGTTTTCACTTCAATAAACTGGATCACAGTGTCTACCCAAATACTCATCCCCTGCAAAATTCAAATTGGTCCATTCCTAAAGCCACAGTTTTCAGATTTGAAAATTTTTGGATTGAGCTCCCTCTTTTTTTATACTGTCAGATATGTTTGGCTCACTCAGGTTAATGCTTCCAACAGTGCCACTAGAAAAAATGGAGCAAGAAATTGTCTAACCTCAGCATGTTGATCAGTAATTGTAATAGCACTCTGCAAATGTTGGACACCCTTGAAGAACAAAGAACTGTCTTCATCCAAGAGTACAATTTCAGCAAAATCTTAAAAGATCACATCCTGAAGCTTCTTAGATACAAGAAAGAGTACTGGAAGAAGAGATACACAGTTTGGTGGACGAAGCTTGGTGGAGAGGGTACAAGATTCTGAACGCTATTACCAATCTTATTTCTGAGGATGGAAAAACTGTGTCTGACCACAATGAGAAAGTTGCATTACTTCTTGAGGATTTCAGAAAAAAAAAGGGGGTTGTACTATGAATACCACAATGATATACAACTTAAGTCAGTTGGTACAGCCAGGACCTCTCTGAGCCTTTCTCCATCCATGGCCTACTTGACAAAGCCAGGTTCTCGATGGCTTTAACAGGGCTTTTTCTCAAGAACTATTGGAATATTATAAAAGATGATATTTATAATATCTGCTTTGATTTCTTCAATGGTCCTTTGAATTGGAAGCCATCAACAACTCCTTCATCACTCGGTGCCCAAAGTGAACAATCCAACAACTGTTAATGACTTTAGACCCATCTCTCTCTTGAATTGTATACTCAAGATCATCATGAAGCTCATGGCTGACCATCTTCGTGCCAAAATAGTCCCCCTCCGGCTCATGCAAATCAATATGACTCCATCAAGTCCGAGAACAATCCAGGATTGTCTTGCTTGGGCCATTGAGCATATATATATCAATGCCAACTCCAAAAGAGAAATCATCATACTACCACGACAAATGGATTGATTGGACCCATAGAGTCCTTGTCTCCGGATCCTCTTCTACTATGTTGAATGGTGTTCCTGGCAGTCACTTTCACTTTGCAAGTGCAATGTCAAACAAGGTGTTCTTTTTCCTTGCTGCTGATCTCCGTGCAATGCATCATCAACAAAGGGTGTGAAGATGACCTTTTTGAGGTCCCCTTTCCCTCATATGATTTAGCTCATTTCCCATTGTCCAAGCATGCGGATGACACACTCTTGATCATTAAAGCTTCTCAACGCACTCTTTACCTTGAAAGGCCTACTTGAATCCTTGAGGGTCAATTACAAGAAGTCTTGTTTGGCCCCTTTAAACCTCTCTCGACCAGCTCTCCCGCTGGTATCTTTGTTTGAAAGTTTGAATCCTTGCCTTTTACTTATCTGGGTTTGCCCCTAGGCACCACCAAGCCAAGAGTCAAACACTTTGGTTTCTTAATGAACAAAACTGAAAGGAAGCTGAGGACACATGGTTTTTACCATAACTATTGTGTGGACTTTTGTGTGATGAGTGATTGTCAACATGCCAACACAAGGCGTGTGTGTGTGAGTCTTACTAACCGTGGCACGTGGCTTCGTGTCAAACAATGGTGTCTCTTGGCTCATGTTGTCTCGCGGGTGTCGAGCTCGGAGACGGTGGTCGACGGTCGGTGAAGATCAAGTAGGGCGTGCCGTGGCCGACGGACCGGGTGCGGTGAAGGGCGGACGTGAGGCTTGGATCGAGGGACCCGAGGACCGGGTGGCCAGCCGTGGTGGCCGATACCGACATCGACGAGCGCAAGTGTACACGGCGGGGATGCGTATGGGCTACGCTACTCGCGGAGGGTTTGGTGGTTTCGCCTCAAAACCATCGGCGGCGGGTTTCCCGGTTTGCGCCTCAAAACCGGGCGGAGGTCCCGATGCGGACGGACGACACGTGGCGGCATCGGGGAGATTGCTTGGAAGCAAGGCTACCGGTGAGGAGGCGCGGTGGCCGTCGGATCAAGTGAAGCCCGAGTTGGACCCTTATGCCCCGGCTAAGTGGTGTGGCTCTTCATGTATCCAAGGGCAAAGAAGGAATGTAAAATAGACTTGCCCCTATAAATAAAGGATGAGGGTCTCCCTTCCCCTCACCTCTTCCATTTCCATTTCCTCCTTTTAGGATTTCCCTTCCTCTAGTTCTTTGTGTGAGAGAGAGGTCTGCAAATCTTTTGATTTGTACTCGAACCGGTGTGTGGCAAGCGAGCGCCTAGTCTCTCGCTTGTTTCCTCCGGATTAAATCATGTGTCTCGTGATTCTTGAGTTGAATTTGTGATTTTCCCCGAGATCCCTTTTTGCCTCTTGTGTTCCCAACTCGATTTCTTTGATTTGAGGCCGTTTGAGATGATTTTTCTTGCTATGGATTGATCTAGGACGTGAGTGAAGTGATTCCACCAAGGAATTTGTCTAACTCCTCACGAGATCGGAGATCCATGGAGTTTTTCCTCTAGGTGTGCTCAAGATCCACTTTTGGGGATTTTCGTGATTTCTTCCTCCTTTCATCGAATTGAGCGATGATCTCCTGGAGATAGCTCCCCAACCGCATCGTGGAACATGCCTGTGAAATTTGGTTCCAGTTGGTTTTGATTTGGAGGAAAAATCAAGTTTTGGGGACTTTTCCCGTGCTGTTCCCGCAAGAACCGGCCAAGCCGACTTGCAAAACCGGCCAAGCCGACTTCAGCCGGCCAAGCCGACTTGGGTCCAAGGAAAACCGGCCATCTGGACTCTCCTGGCCAAACCCGGCCAAGCCGGCCATCAGTCGGCCAAGCCGGCCAGGCCAAAAACCGGCTCAGCTGGCCAGATAGCCAGCCAGGCTGGCCGGGCTGGCCGTCGAGTCGGCCGGCCGAGTTTCCAAGCCGGCCAAGCCGACTTGAGTGCCCTCGGGGCTGTTTTGGTTGCGTTTTGTTCATCCGGTCTCCGTTTTGCGCCTTTGTTTGGCTCTCCGGTTGTACGTTTTCGTGTAGGTCGTTTCGGTGCGGTCTTTGTTTTCCGCCGACCGCACTCTCCGGAGCTTTGCTTTGTCTCACTTCTCCTCGATAGAAGTCAAGATTTGCGTTTGCATCGATTCGATCAAGTAGTGATCCGTTGTGTTCCTAGGGAACATCCACCCGTCTCCGGGTCGTGATCACTCTTGCGTTGTGTTACGGTTCTTGGTGTGTGAATCGGGATATAGGCTCGGATTTCGAAAGGAAATTTTTGAAGCTCCCATTCACCCCCCTCGAGTCGCTCTTACCGGTCCTTCAATTGGTATCGGAGCCGATTAAGGATCACTCCACCTTAATCGGTCCGTGATCCCCGAAGGCGACATCATGGAGAACCGTGGGCTTGGAAAGCCACCGCACTTCGATGGCAAGAACTATCCCTATTGGAAGATCCGCATGTCGGCGCATCTCCAAGGGATTGATTCGCGTGTTTGGGAGATGCGTGAGAATGCGGACTACGTGGTACTTGCTGCCCGTGTTGACCAAGCACGGATCGACCAACACAAGGCGAACAACACTTTGCGGAACTCGTCTTGTTTTCTCGCTCTTTCTATGGAAGAATTTGAGCGTGTTTCGATTGTGCTCTTTGCTCGAGAGATCTGGTCTAGACTGGAGAAATATCATGAGGGTACTGTCCATGTCAAGACCCGGACTCTATGAGACACACAAGAGAGAGTACGAGAACTTTGTTCAAACCGATGGTGAATCTATTGATTCTTTGTTCACTCGCTTTCAAACCATCGTGAACAAGATGAGGGCAAACAACCCTCGGATGCCCTATGACGATCATCGAGAGCGCTTAAGCTTCTATATGCTCTAGATCGGAGGGTTTGGGAAGTAAAGGTCTCGGCGATCATCGAATCGCCGGCTATGAGACTCTCACTGTGGATGAGCTGTTCGAAGCTCAAGTCCACCGAGATTGACCACCGAGACGCGGCGAGGATCGAAATCCGTCCCGCCCCTACCATGGCTTTGGTCTCGAGTACGGGAGGTTCAAGTTCTTTGACTAACCCTTCACAAAGGCTGTCTTTTGCCTTGTCTTCTGCGGTCTCGGCTACGGAGGAGCGGATGGAGGCTCTTGGGGACGACGAGCTCGCCTTGGTGATTAGCCGGTTCTCACGGTTTCACAACAACCGTTTGAATCGCCGGCGTGGCATCACCAAGCAAGGATGCTTCGGGTGTGGAGATCCCGGCCACTACGTCGCCAACTGTCCCAAGGCCGACAAGAACCACTACAACAACAAGAATGACTACGCAAGCGCAAGGACAAGCACGAGTCCTCTCGCACCCAAGTACAAGTACAAGTACAAGGGAGGATTCGACAAGGAAGGCACAAGAAGAATTACCTTGAGAAGCAAGAGGCAAGGCGCGAGCTTTCCTCGCATCCCTCGGCGATCTTGACGACGACTCCGACGGCTCACCTCCAAGTGATGATGAGGCCGAGCAAAAGGTCGAGAACAAGTTCAACGGGCATTGTGCTTCTTCGGCGACTCCAAGCTTGGAGGCTCGCACCATGGCACTCGACGAGTCTACCCCAAGCATTGAGAAGAACGACGACACCGAGCCCGAGGTAGAACAAAATCTCGAGTCCCTTGCTGCTGAGGTGGATAACTTGACTACCACTTTGCTTAGTCAAGATGCTTTGCTTAAGCGTCTTCCGCTCGTGAGAGAAAAGATTTCAAGGCTAAGTGGGAGCTTCTTTGTCAAAGAGCTAGAGTCTCGTTAGGGAGTCTCGTGCACATCTCGATGAGTCGAGTGTGATGCTTGTGCCATTCATATGGCGAACCTAGCTGATGTGCGGTCTAAGTATGTGGCTTTGGTAGATGAGCTTGATGAGGTTAAGGCTAGGTCTGTCTCTGTGAGTCCTTGCAAATCTTGTGATGAGCCGAAGTCTCGAGCTAGGTGAGAAAATGACTAGGATTGCCATGCTAGAGAAAACTAGTCAAGTTTCTAGATGTGCTTGTTGTGAAGCTTTGCAACTAGAACTAGACTCTTGTAGGCATGACAAGAAAAGGGCCGAAGAAGAAATCACAAATCTTCGGTCCATGCTTAGTTGGTTGTCTTGCGGTGAACCACGGCTTGGCATGATGATGAGTCGGTTCAAGAGGGAACCGACACAACGGGATTAGGCTTTGCTACGGGTGGGAAGGGTGAAAATGTTTTTGGTAAGGTTGGTGAACACGGTGGTATGAGTGCATCCGAGAAATCCACCAAGCCTTCCACTACTCCCAAGTTGATCAAAATCACTCCACCACGACCTAACAATCCCGGTGTGAAAGATGGTGTGTTTGAGGAACCTCCCAAAGCTTCACCTCCAAAACAAGTGTGGACTCCCAAGCCAAACCACCTAAGGAACCCACTTGACACACTTCCCGACATCTCTATTAAACCCCTCCAAAGAACAAGCAAACCCAAAGAGTGACCCATACCCATGAGAGAGTGAGTAAACCATCACCCAAGAGAGAGGTGTATCACTGTGATTATTGTCACCATGATGGTCACTTGTTTGAGTTCGCTTTCGGAGGAAGAGAGATGAGCGGCATGAGTATGAGCTTTTCCATAACTCTACTCATGGTGTGTTTGCTCCACGTTTCCGAGGCACGGTGCTAGGCCAAGAGGTGCAACACCTCAAGGACCTAGGCCTCAAGGTGTGAG
This sequence comes from Themeda triandra, assembly GCA_018135685.1. Taxonomy (NCBI): domain Eukaryota; kingdom Viridiplantae; phylum Streptophyta; class Magnoliopsida; order Poales; family Poaceae; genus Themeda; species Themeda triandra. The sequence continues at coordinate 84,527 of JAENPR010001262.1, read as the reverse complement.
ACCACGAGGTGGTCGTGCCCGGCGGGGTTCGGGTTTTTCTTATGACCTTGGATCTCGTGACCGTGGCTTTCGATCTTACGGGATGAGCGGACCACGTTTTTCTCGTCGTGGTGATCGCTCTACTCAAATGGGACATGGCATGCATGATGCTTTTGTTAACACTTCTCGTGGGCGAATGAGCCAACACCGGTTTTCTCCTCGCCTTACTAACCCTGATGTTGGATCATTTGCTCATCCCATGTCTCGCTATTGATGCGGGATGAAGGGCCGGAGAACACGTGGCTAGTTGATTCCGGTTGCTCTCGACACATGACCGGGAACTCAAAATGGTTCTCCGGCCTCACCCAAATGAAGTGTAGTGAATACATTACATTTGGGGATAACAGCAAGGGTAAAGTGCTTTCACGTGGGTCCATCCGTCGAATGAGAACTTTGTGCTTAAGGATGTGGCCTTGGTTTCAAATTTGCACTTCAATCGCTTTGTTTCTCGGCTTCTTGATGACGGTTTTGAGGTTCGGTTTAAGCCAAGACTTTGTCGTGTTCTTGATGCTCGGGAGAACCTCGTTTGCAAGATTGTGCCTTTTGGGAAAGTGTTTCGTGCTGATTTTTCTCGCTCATTTGGTCTTTCCCGCCGTTTGATGGCAAACTCCTCCTCGAGCTCGGAAGTGGCACCGCGAGACTTGGTCACTTGAGTTTCGACTTGCTTGCAAGATTGAGCTCACTTGATCTAATTCGGGGTTTGCCCAAGCTCAAGTTTGAGAAGGATCTTGTTTGTCATCCGTGCCGTCACGGGAAGATGATTGCAGCTTCTCATCCTCCCGTGAACCAAGTGATGACCAAGGGGCCCGGCGAGCTTTTACATATGGACACTTGTAGGTCCGGCTCGGGTCCGGTCGGATGGTGGAAAGTGCTACGTGTTGGTCGTGGTTGATGACTTTTCTCGCTATTCGTGGGTCTTTTTCATGGAGAGCAAAGATGAGGCTTTTACTCATGTTCATGACTTGATCTTAAGGTTGCAAAATGAGTTACCAAAGCATGCCATGCGAGCTATTCGCGTGACAATGGCACCGAATTCAAGAATACTCATTTTGAGACCTTTTGCTCATCCATAGGTCTTGAACATCAGTTTTCCTCGCCGTATGTCCCACAGCAAAATGGGATTGTTGAACGCAAGAATCGGACCCTTGTTGAGATGGCCAGGACGATGCTTGATGAGCATAGGACTCCTAGGCGCTATTGGGCCGAAGCAATCAACACGGCTTGTTATGTTTCAAATCGCATCTTCCTTCGAGCTTTTACGAAGAAGACTTCTTATGAGTTGCGGTTTGACCGCTTGCCCAAAGTGAGCCATTTTCGAGTGTTTGGCAAGTGCTTTATCTTGAAGAAGGGAAACTTAGACAAGTTTGAATCAAGATCTTCGACGGGATTTTTCTTGGTTATGCATCTCATTCGCATGCTTATCGAGTACTTAACCTTGAAACTAACCGTGTCATAGAGACTTGTGAAGTCACCTTCGACGAGACCGCACCTTGTTCTTCTTCCTGTCTTTGAAAGTGCGGGTGATGAGGAGATGAACAAGAGCATCTTTGTGGAGGAGGAGCGGGACGATGCCGATTGGGGTGATCCGAACCGACTCCACCGGCTGCCCCAGGTTGACCCTACAACGACTACTTCCATTGACGGTCCCACTCCTACATCCTCCACCACATGGGGACCGTGCGACCCGGGCTCCTCGGCTTGTTCCACGCACCCGAGGAGCTCCAGGCTTCTTTGTTGAGGGGAGGCGTCTTCATCAAGAGAAGCACCGCGACACATTCAGATCGCCATCCTCCTTCAACCATGATCGGTAACATAAATGAGCGGGTCACTCGCAATAGATCTTATGAGATTTCACACTTTGCACATTCTCGCTTTTGTTGCAAATTTCGAACCCAAAGAAGTGGTTGAGGCATTAAGCGATCCAGTTGGGTAAATGCCATGCATGAGGAGCTTGAGAACTTTGAGAGAAACCAAGTGTGGGTTTTAGTGCCACCTCCACCTCGGTGTCATCCCATAGGAACCAAGTGGGTGTTCAAGAACAAGCGAGTGAGGATGGGGTTGTGGTGAGAAACAAGGCTAGGTTGGTTGCTCGGGGGTACTGTCGAGAAAGAGGGGATAGATTATGAGGAAACTTTTGCACCCGTTGCCCGTTTAGAAGCCATTAGGATCTTCCTAGCTTATGCGGCTTCGAAAGGGTTCAAGCAGTATCAAATGGATGTAAAGAGCGCTTTTCGAATGGGTACATAGATGAGGAAGTGTATGTGAGGCAACCCCCGGCTTTGAAAATCCCAATCATCCCGACCATGTTTTTAAACTCCACAAAGCCCTATATGGTCTCAAACAAGCCCCAAGAGCGTGGTATGAGCGATTGAAGTCCTTTTTTGGGCAAGGGTTTTACCATGGGGTCGGTTGACAAAACCTTGTTTCTCCTCAAGCATGGCGGTGACACTCTTTTGGTGCGATTTATGTCGATGACATCATTTTTGGTGGTTCATCACATGCTCTTGTTGCAAAGTTTTCGGATATGATGAGCGGGGAGTTCGAGATGAGCATGATGGGTGAGGCGATGTTCTTTCTCGGTTTGCAAATCAAGCAAACTCGAGAAGGGACATTTGTACATCAAGGCAAGTACACGAAGGATCTTACGAAGCGCTTCGACATGGGTGATGCCAAGCCACTTCAAACTCCCATGTCGACCACGACGCCTTGGATGCCGATCTAGAAGGAGAAGTCGTGGACCGGAAGGAGTACCGCGGCATGATCGGGTCGTTCTTTGTACCCGACGGCGACAAGGCCCGACATCCGGTTCGCCGTCTGCCTTTGCGCACGCTTCCGGTCTTCACCACGCACTTCGCATCGGGAGCCGTCCAAAGGCATCTTACGGTACCTTCGCTTCACTCCCGAGCTTGGTCTATGGTACTCGACCTCTTCATCTCTTCCTCTTTCGGGTTATTCGATGCGATTATGCGGGTGATCGAATTAAGAGAAAGTCCACTTCGGGAACTTGTGAGTTTTTGGGTTCGTCGTTGATCTCTTGGTCTTCTCGCAAATAGTCTTCTATTTCCCAATCCACTTGTGAAATTTGAGTATGTCGCTTTCTTCTGCGTGTTGTTCTCGGTTGCTTTGGGTGGTTGCTACCTTGAGAGACTATGGGTTGAACTTTAGGAAAGTGCCTCTTTTCGTGATGACACTAGTGCCATTAGCGTTGCTAAGAACCCAAACTCCACTCAAAAACCAAGCACATTGAGATCCGATATCACTTCTTGAGAGATCACCAAGAGAAAGGAGACATAGACCTTGACTGTGAGAACCCATGAACGGACTTCTGCGATATCTTCACAAAGCCCCTCGATCAAACCCGGTTTGCCCACTTGAGAGCGGAGTTGGGCATTTGCTACCCTTTTAGAGTAGGGTAGGTTGTATCTTGTTGTATAGTATGGTTTTTGGCTTTCTTCTCTTGCTTTTGGTTATCGGCCTTCTTTTTGCACCTTTGTATCATAGTGCATTTTATCATGTATCATATTACCTTTATTGAGCTTCATGACTATAGCGTTTTTGATTACATTCATGCTCTTGCTAGTATGTCTTGTGTATGTCTCTTGGAGCTCGCGGCTTAGGCTTCTTCGATCACTTGTTACATGTTATGAGCTAAGCTTTGTTCTCTAAATGTGAACTGCTTTAATCTTGATGCAACTCGAAAATTGTTCACCTCGAGATGGCAACTAGCATGTGTAGGTTTTGTGAGAACCTTGTTGCTTTCATGTGTATGCTTGAGTTGCTATTTCTCATGTTTCTTGAGTCATTCACTTAGCTCGGATCTCTTGATAATCTTCTTCTAAAACTTGATGTCTAAGCTAAGAAATGATGAAAAGCTTTTGAGTTGGATCTTTTAAATCCCACGGCAATGTCATGAGATTGCTTCTCATTTATTCGAGTGAGATGAACTTGGGCATTGTAGTGCTAGTCCATAACCACTCGTGACGAGATAGCTTCCCACTTGCACTAAGGGATGAACTCGGCGTGGTTGAAAAACATGATAAAAACAATCTTTTTGGCGGACAGTTTTTGATCCTCTCGTATACACATGTCTAAATGAAACCTTGTTAACTACTGTTTTAACTCTGATCAATGTTGTAGTTACAAGTGTTGTTAAGTGTATCTTTGAGACATGATGTGTGACCGTTTTATGGGGTTGTTCACTCTTGTATACATGTGTTAGCACTTGTTTGATCTCCTGCTTACATGTGCCAGTGCTATTCTTTTTGGTGAACACCTTTTATAAAATGCCCAACACCGATCAAATGCTTATGTTTCATACTCAGTACCACTTGATCGGCTTGAGCATTGGTTTTGTCTTGTGCCATTTGTTATACACTTGCCATACTTGCTAGATCATCCATGTACTCAAATTGCTATACTTGTGAAGCTCGTTATTTTGCATTTCTTTCATGGCATGATTTGAGGGGGAGTTACGTCTCTTTTGATTTAATCTTGATAAGTGCATGTGCCAACAAGGGAGAAACATCCACAAATCCGAGAGCTCATTTGTGAGTATGCATTTGTCAAGGGGAGTTGCACTCGGTTTGAGCTGTTTTTGCTAGATGTGTTGAGCCGTTGCCTCTTCTTGAGGGTCTAGGCATTCTTCTTCAGTTTTTCTTTGCCTTGCTAGTGGTGTTGAGCCTTTTGCCTCTTCTTGAGGGCTAGCTTTGGTTTTCTTGGTCGCGTCAAGCCGTTGCCTATGTCTTTGGGGACCAAGTTGTGACTTTGCTTTGCTCATTGCAAATGACCCGTTTTTCTCGCTTTTCTTTGGCTCTTGGTCATTTGGATGGGTTGTCTACGGTTTGTGTTGGTGTTGACAATGCACTCATCAAGGGGAGATTGAGGACACATGCTTTTTACCATAACCATTGTGTGGACCTTTGTGTGATGAGTGATTGTCAACATGCCAACACAAGGCGTGTGTGTGTGAGTCTTACTAACCGTGGCACGCGGCTTCGTGTCAAACAATGGTGTCTCTTGGCTCATGTTGTCTGCAGTGTCGAGCTCGGAGACGGTGGTCGACGGTCGGTGAAGATCAAGTAGGGCGTGCCGTGGCCGACGGACCGGGTGCGGTGAAGGGCGGACGTGAGGCTTGGATCGAGGACCCGAGGACCGGGTGGCCAGCCGTGGTGGGCGCCGACTAGGACATCGACGAGCGCAAGTGTACACGGCGGGGATGCGTATGGGCTACGCTACTCGCGGAGGGTTTGGTGGTTTCGCCTCAAAACCATCGGCGGCGGGTTTCCCGGTTTGCGCCTCAAAACCGGGGGCGGAGGTCCCGATGCGGACGGACGACACGTGGCGGCATCGGGGAGATTGCTTGGAAGCAAGGCTACCGGTGAGGAGGCGCGGTGGCCGTCGGATCAAGTGAAGCTCGAGTTGGACCCTTATGCCCCCGGCTAAGTGGTGTGGCTCTTCATGTATCCAAGGGCAAAGAAGGAATGTAAAATAGACTTGCCCCTATAAATAAAGGATGAGGTCTCCTTCCCCCCACCTCTTCCATTTCCATTTCCTCCTTTTAGGATTTCCTTCCTCTAGTTCTTTGTGTGAGAGAGAGGTCCGCAAATCTTTTGATTTGTACTCGAACCGAGTGTGTGGCAAGCGAGCGCCTAGTCTCGCTGTTTCCTCCGGATTAAATCATGTGTCTGTGATTCTTGAGTTGAATTTGTGATTTTCCCCGAGATCCCTTTTTGCCTCTTGTGTTCCCAACTCGATTTCTTTGATTTGAGGCCGTTTGAGATGATTTTTCTTGCTATGGATTGATCTAGGACGTGAGTGAAGTGATTCCACCGAAGGAATTTGTCTAACTCCTCACGAGATCGAAGATCCATGGAGTTTTTCCTCTAGGTGTGCTCAAGATCCACTTTTGGGGATTTTCGTGATTTCTTCCTCCTTTCATCGAATTGAGCGATGATCTCCTGGAGATAGCTCCCCAACTGCATCAGGAACATGCCTGTGAAATTTGGTTCCAGTTGGTTTTGATTTGGAGGAAAAATCAAGTTTTGGGGACTTTTCCCGTGCTGTTCCCGCAAGAACCGGCCAAGCCGACTTGCAAAACCGGCCAAGCCGACTTCACCGGCCAAGCCGACTTGGGTCCAAGGAAAACCGGCCATCTGGACTCTCCCGGCCAAACCCGGCCAAGCCGGCCATCGATCCGGCCAAGCCGGCCAGGCCAAAACCGGCTCGGGCGGGATAGCCGCCCAGCTGGCCGGAGCTGGCCAGAGTCGGCCAGGCCGAGTTTCAAGCCGGCCAAGCCGACTTGAGTGCCCTCAGGGCTGTTTTGGTTGCGTTTTGTTCATCCGGTCTCCGTTTTGCGCACTGTTTGGCTCTCCGGTTGTCTGTTTTCGTGTAGGTCGTTTCGGTGCAGTGCTGTTTTCCGCTGACCGCACTCTGGAGCTTTGCTGTCTCACTTCTCCTCGATAGAAGTCGAGATTTGCGTTTGCATCGATTCGATCAAGTAGTGATCCGCTGTGTTCCTAGGGAACATCCACCCGTCTCCGTGGTCGTGATCACTCTTGCGTTGTGTTACGGTTCTTGGTGTGTGAATGCGGGATATAGGCTCGAATTTCGAAAGGAAATTTTTGAAGCTCCCATTCACCCCCCTCGGTCGCTCTTACCGGTCCTTGAAGAAGCTCACGCCACCTCCAACCTGCGACTCATCTTTGGAAGATTGCAGGTGTAAACTCGGTTCTTTCCTCCCTGCCCACTTATGCAATGTGTACGCTCCAAATCTCAGTGACTACTAGATTATATTGATAGAGACAACATTGCCTCTAGAGGCTCAAAACTATGATGCCAAAATGAAGCCTTTAGTAGCCTGGAGGAAATGTTCCAAACCAAGGCCTTGGAATAATAAACCTTAGAAGTCAAAATAATGCCCTCCTTCTCAAACACTTGGACAAGTGTTACAATATGAAAGAAATCCCTTAGGTCAAACTCATCTGGAATGCCCACTATTCAAATGGACAAACCCCTCATGCTGTTTGTAATAAGGGCTCCTTTTGGTGGAGAGATGCTCGAAACTCATCTGGAATTGCTACCTGCAAAATTGGAGATGGATCCACAGTACTTTGTTGGTCTAACCTTTGGAATGATAATATGATGCAACACAAGTACCCAAGACTATTTGTTCACAAAGAACAAAAACATTTCAGTTGCTCAATTCTTGACGAACAACACTTTGAAAGCTCACATTTACCTCTCTCTGTACAAGCTCTCCAGGAATATCAAAACCTCCAAGAGTACATTCAAACAATTCAAGTACATCTTCTAGGTTCTACAATCTTCCCTACAAGAATGTCCAACCTTCTACCCCGTCACCTGGATTTGGAATTCCAAGTGTTGTAACAAGCTCATAGTTTTCAGTTGGTTGCTTCTAATGGAAGGAAACGGTAACTCTGTAACTGCAATGTGGAACAGATGACTTTCCATCTTTTCTTCAGTTGCCCCTTCAGTCAAGCATGTTGGCAACACATTGGCATCCATTGGAATATTGCTGCGACTTTCCTCCAAATGATAGTTCAAGGCAAGCAATATTTCTCGAGTTCCTTCTTCATGGAATTCTTCATCATTGGTGCCTGGCAAACCTGGAAACTAAGAAACAACTTTACCTTTTGATTCAGAGGCAGCACTTCTCCGAGAAAGCTAGACTCCAGGCACATAGATTTAGTGACTTAAAAAAACAGCTTTCCTCTCCCTCCTAATCCTCTTTGCTTAAGCTCCTGCTCTTTCTCTTGCTTGGTTGTTGTACAGTTTTCTTTTTGTTGTCTTCTCCCTCTTCTGTTTGTTGTACAGTTGCTTGTTTAGTGGTTTTTTTCTTAGTAAAAGCTTAAAGTGGGGAGCTTCCCTTGCTGTATTTGCAGTTCAAAAAAAAAAAGCTTTCAATATATTGTAGTAATCACAGAATTATGATATGGATGGATACAATTTGCAGTTTCTTTCATACGCAGTTAAGCTGAAATGAAGCCTGATATGATTATTTATGTTATATATCCGTAGGTCTTTTAAGTTGTAGAGAAGCTAAGTTTCTGACAAATGTTCTTGATTGTATCCAACTTTTAGTTTCTTGCTGTTCCTATCAATTGATCTTGACGGCACAATTACCAAGTCTTATTCTACCACATTCCTTAATGATTTCCAGGTTCGATGCTTCCTATCGAGGAGATTGTAACATTGTCGAAAAGAGTTGGAGCTAAGGTTCTTGTAGATGCTTGTCAAAGTGTTCCCCACATGCCAGTTGATGTTCAGAAGCTTGGTGCAGATTTTCTTGTAGCCTCGTCACATAAGGTTTTCCTTATCAACCATCTGTTCCTAATCAAACTTTTAGTAATGCTTATATAGCCCGATAATTGACTGTGCTAATTTTCTCAGATGTGTGGCCCTACAGGCGTTGGATTTATGCACAGCACATTTGAGATGTTGTCATCTATGGAGCCTTTCTTAGGTAAGATAGGATACTGCAAGGTCGAAGGTGTTTTGTTCAGTCTCTGTTAGGGCTAAATTCAGTAGCCAACATTTACTGCTGCGGGACAGCTTTGCTAAGCCTCAGTTTTATATTTGCTATTTACTTAGCTTTGTAATGCTGACTTTGCTGCAGGTGGTGGGGAAATGATCGCAGACGTGTTCAAAGACAAATCCACTTATGCTGAACCTCCCTCTAGGTGATGAACTGCTTGCTTTGATCTTTCTAGATCTTCCGCTGGCTGCTATCATAGATTCTGGAGAAACTATGGGCTATAGAGTATCTATTATGATAAGTCATTACACCACAGGTCACAATAATACAGTCCTTATAACAATTGCCATGGCTAATAGCTTTTTGGCGGCGTTCAATCAGACACAGTCCAAATACTAAACATCACATCCCACAGAAGTTTCTAATCAGAAATAGATTGATTTTGCTTTCATCTGAGCTAATGTTCTTCAGGCATTGAATTTGTTTGTGCTCAGTTTGATATGGCACTACCGGATGATAAAAATGTGCCAGAATTATTAGCAAGTGACACATCATTATTGTAATTTTTTTATGTCTCCCCTTTTTTCTTATGTTTGTTGTTCTGTTGCTTACTGTACGGTCTGAAAAGATTTGAGGCTGGAACTCCTGCAATTGGAGAAGCTATAGGATTGGGGGCAGCAATTGACTATTTATCATGCATTGGCATGGAGCAGATCCATAAATATGAGGTCCTTTTCTGTATATTTGTGTCGTTCTTTTCTGAATCATTTGTTTTGCAGTGCTTTTCTTCATTTTCAGTTTGGCTTATTCTGCCACTCAAGAAAGAGCAAGGAATCTATTATTGTGATGCACTCTCAGTTCTGCTTTTTTTATGTCCAGAAAGAGTTGGCGACATATCTCTATGAAAGCCTTCTATCTGTTCCAAATGTCCAAATATATGGCCCGGCACCTTCCCAAACTGATCACCGTGCTCCTTTATGCTCTTTCAATATTGAGAATGTCCATCCTACAGACATTGCAGAAATTCTTGATGTCCAGGTATGTTGAAGTTTCAACAACTTGGTTTATACATTAACATTATTTTTAAAAAAATTCACAGTGACTCCTCTTGGTGATCTTTGTAAAGTCTCTTCTTTCTCTGCTACACTGCCTATCATTTACTGCAATTTTAGGATGTATAGCATTCTAGACACTAAAATCTTTGACAAGCAGTAGCTCTTTTATTTTCCTTATCTATTCTTTGTGTCTCTGGTTGTGTGTTATCTAGTTGACTTACTGCTACCAGTAGCAGATATTTGGGTTAACTTTCTTTTATATGATGCTTTTTCTTACTACCGGCGAGCGAATTTTTGTCAGCACTGTTAGTTCAGTATTGATTTGGTGACCTTTTATTTCAGCATGGTGTAGCAATTCGATCAGGGCATCATTGTGCACAGATTTTGCATAGGACCCTTGGTATCAACGCAAGTGCTCGTGCAAGTCTTCACTTTTACAATACAAAAGAGGAGGTGGATGTTTTCATCCATGGGCTTAAGGACATTGTAGACTTCCTTACGTCTCAACACTTGTGCAGTTGAATTAGTAAGTTCTCCATTTTTTTTCAGTTTCCTCATATCTCATTTGAGCTGCTGTATTGCTTGATGATATAGTCTGAACAAAGAAAACTTGCAAAATGTAGACATATATAACTTTCTGTGCTCCTTTTTGCTGTTCTTGTAAAATGAAATACAGAGTTAAGACAACCTTTTAACCTTGTCTATATGAGAAGTTATGGGTCAAACTAAAATATATTCTACTTGTTTGTTAGGGATCAATTTGTCTCAATTATTTCAAGCTATTGAACAGTGTTTTCTGATGGTGTTCATATATGTGGGATAATTACTCATGCAGCAAGCAGCGGTAGTGCATTTATGTTTATAAGTACCTGCATAAGTGATCTTTTTTTTTCATTTTTTCCTCTGCTTTCAAACTTATGGAAAAAAAAAAGTAGCCTGACTTGTGTTACAAGAAAGGAGGGGGTATATGTGCATGATTTTCAGAACATGGAATTCCAGTTCAAATAACTTGCAGTTACGTTTCACCCATCCTTGGTTTTTGCTGCCTCCCTATGTTATTTTTGGGACCTCTGGGTTGATGTACTTTTCTAAAACAATCACTGCTAAAAGATAAAAAAAAAAAAAAAGGAATTCGTTTTGGCTGCTCGATTTTTTTTTTTACAAGGAACTGAATCTATTGAAGCTGCATTGTCGGTACCCATTTTGTCAGCATTTGGTAATATCTGTTCCAAGTCAAGCTGAGTTATACATGGCATATTCTTTTGGATATGAATGCATGATCTCAATTTTCCAGATTGTACTGTACATACTTAATTGCTGAATTGCCAAATCAGAGGGCACAGTCAGATTGCTTGATTTATTGTCAAGCTACGTAGATGGGTGTTATGATTTGCTTTAAACCACATCAGGAGACAGTCAACACTTTTTGCCTTTTGTTGGTGTAGTAAGTTGTAACTTGTTGTAAAAAAAGAGTAACTTGGGCTCCTGTCCGGACGTCACCGTCAGACTGAAGATACTACTGAAGAAGCAACATTTGTCTAATGTAACTGAAGAAGCAACGTTTGTCTGACGAAACTGAAGAAGCAAGAAGTTAAGGGAGTTAGCGGCTGTGATGTATCGCTGTATTTGTAACCCAACTTTGTAAAATGGAAAGCTACAGAAACAATAAGTAGCGGATGTTAATCTGATGGTTTCCTAACTTTAAATCAAGCAAAACGTTTGATAATTAGTGCAGCCGGTGCACGGTTCTGGACAAAACGTACCACAGTACTACAGTGCAAATACAGAACTTGTCGAAGAGATGGGTAGAGTACTTGAGCTCCTCATGGACGACGACGATGAAGTGGCCATGACAGATGAGTCGAACCCTTGGCTTTGCAGCAGCGCCAGCATGCTCATGCCCATGTGAGTCGGCACTATCAGCTCTGGAAGCGGCATGTCTCCAGCTAGGTACTGCATCACTGTTCTCATGCTGGGCCTCACGCTGGCCAATGGATGAGAGCACAGCAACCCCACCCTCAATGTCAGGCTTAACTCGTTCACGTCATAATCTCCTTGAATTCTGGGGTCCACAGCCTCAATCAGTGAGTGATGATCCTTACGCCAATGCTCGAACACCCAGTCAACCAGCAAGATCCGATCTCCATCTGCGGTCTCCTCTACAGGTCTTCTTCCAGTCACGACCTCGAAGGAATGCACCGAAGGCGAAGACATCAGTGAGAGGGGACGCCTTACCCGTCAGCGCCAGCTCCGGAGCAATGTAACCAAAGGTGCCGGCCACAACGGTGGTACGCAGCAGCTCAGTAGTATCATGGCTATGCAGCCTTGCAAGGCCGAAGTCACCAAGCCGGGCATTCATCTCGCCGTCAAGGAGAACATTGCTCGCCTTGACGTCTCGGTGGATCACAACTTGCTCCCACTCTTCATGAATGTAGAGCAAGGCCGACGCGACGCCTTTGATGATCTGGAACCTCTGTGCCCAACTCAGTACAGGAGTAGTGTTCTTGTCGTCGTGGGTGTAGAGATGCTTCTCAAGGCTACCATTTGGCATGTAATCGTAGACCAGAAGAAGCTGGTCTTTGAGCCGGCAGTACCCAAGCAGCTGCACGAGGTTGCGGTGCCGGAGGCGGCCGATGGTAGCAACCTCGGCAACAAACTCCTTCATCCCCTGCTCCGATTCGTGCCACACCCTCTTCACGGCGACCTCAACGCCGGAGGTGGGGAGGACCCCCTTGTACACCTTCCCAAAGCCTCCCATTCCGAGCAAGTTCTTGTCCTTGAACCCATCGGTGGCGAGGAGCAAATCCTTGTACGGGAGCCGGTGCGCCCCGAACTCGATCTCCCAGTCTTCGCGCAACTCGATGTACCTGTACCGGCGCCGCAGCACAAGGAGAACGCAGGCAACCATGGCGATGACGGCGAGCGCGCCGACGGCTACCGGAAGAGCTACCACCAGTGTCTTGGACGTCGAGTGAGACCCTGAGTTTCTTCTGTCAGGTAGCGGTGGCAGCCTAGCCATGTCGATGGCCGGAGCCGGCCCACCCACGGCGAAGCTCCAGCCGAGCACGTAGTGGAGGGTGCTCAGCCTCCCCGTCGATGACGAGAAGCCGACGTAAGCCACGTCGGCGGTAATCACCGTCGAGAGGTCGACCGTGGCCGAGACCAGAGGCTTCTTGGGCCTCTCGGTCCCGACCGGCGCCAGCGTGACGTCGATCCGCGTGGCGTTGCCGTCGTAGTCCACCCACGCCCGCATGACCTCGCCGCTCACCAGGGTGAGGTTCCTCAGCTCGCCGGTGCGGTCGTCGTAGTAGCCGGCGCTGGCTGCGTCGACGGAGACGAGGCTGTTGACGTCGACGCCGACGTGGTTGTCGTCGATGTCGTGGAACTCGGGGCTCTGGATGGTGTCGAGCTCCACCGCGACGATGTGGTTGTGCACGCTGCCGTTGCTGGAGCTGTTCAGGAGGCCGATGTAGTTGCTGGCCATCCCGGAGGAGAGGTCCTTGGACGGGGCGACGACGAGCGCGAGGCCGTGGCCGCCCATGCCAGGGGTGACCGGCACGATGCCGAACACGAACGAGGCCGAGAACGACCGGACCGCCGCCGCCTTCGTCTTCTGGTCACCGCCCAGCGGCGCGCGGAGTTGCAGCGGTGTCGGGTGGAACGCGTGGCCTTTGCTCAACGCCGCCTCGCTTGTCAGCTGGAGGAGGCCGCGCGGCGTCACCGTGGCCGCGCCGTCGAGGGTGAGGCTCGCGCCTGCGAAGCTGGAGTAGACAAACCCACCGTGGTTGCCGCCGTCGTCGCCGGCAGCAAAGGCGGATGCAAGGTGGACGCCATAGAAGAAGAGGAGAGCTAGCACGCGCTTGGCTTCTTCAACCATATCGGACGGAGTGAAATGAGAACACAGATTGTACGTACAAAAAACTTGGAATTCAAAGACTCAGTCCTGTAGCCGTCATTAAGGGCACTTAGCAGCCACCTCAGATTTGAAATTCTGCACTAGTGACAACTACTACTCCACAAGTTAGAAAAGTTAGACCAGCAAAGGTTGCAGTCTTGCTCAGGACTAAATTGCTAGCGGATTGCGTTGTGTCTCTGGAAAGTGGAAACTGCAGTAGCAGATATTTCTATTTCTTGGTGTGCTTTTTAATCTTTGATATGGGAACACGGAATTGGTCGTGCTCGTGCCGTCGTATGTGCATGCTGGATTCAGATTGCACAACAGACTTGCCGACTTGGAGTAGGGAAAAGTAGCTGCTGGTATATCTTTTTTTTTTTTTTTTTTTTTTTTTTTTTTGACCAAAGGCACCTTGTGCCCAACTTCTATTGAAAGGCGAAGGTAACATGAGTATTACGCTGGGGATGCCCGGTGAGCATCTCCAACGAGTTGGCAAATATCACTTGGCAAATCTCTACAGTTTTGCCAAGTTCTAAACCCAAATGCCAAGTGAAAAATTAGGCCTTCTCCAACAAATTGCCATTTAGGCTTGGCAAATTGGTGGGACCGCCCTCCTCCCCAATGTCGTCATCCAAGCTTTCATTCTTCCTCGCCGCTACGCCGCCCAGTCAGCCCAATGGATCCCGCCGCCGCGGTGCATCATCCAGGCGCTCCCGGCGAACTGCAGCACCCTCCCGCCGCCGCTGGTCCAGGCGCTCCCGGCCATGACCAACAACCCACCGCCACCTCCTCCCCCCGCCGCCAAACGCCGCTCCGTCTCCGTCTCCGCGTTCCAGAAGTGGGCCATGGTCGCCGAGAACCTCGCGGCCTTCGAGGCCATCGCGCAGTCGGGGACCCGGCGAGGGCGCGGGGGCGGGGGCGGGAGCAAGAGGACCGCCGGGGAGTGCCGCCGCCGCTGGGAGGCACTGGCGGCGGAGTACGGGGCCGTGCGCCGCTGGGAGGTCCGCACCGGGAGGACGTACTGGGAGATGCGCGCGGCGGCGAGGAGGAAGGCGGGACTTCCGGCGGAGTTCGACGCCGAGGTGTATGGGGCCATGGACGCGCTCATACGGGCCATCTCCGGCCGCCATCGCTCGCTCCGAAGGAAGAAGAGCCGGCGGGAAAAAAAAAGTTTCGCGCGCAGCGATGCCAACCGCGCGAATGCGCGCAAATATGCGCCGGTAGGGGCCGATTTTGCCAAGCTTTGCAATTTTCCAACTCCTTTTGCCAACTTGTTGGAGAAGGTTTTCTACAGTTTTGCCAAAATTCTAGATTTGCCAAGTGCATTTGCCAACTTGTTGGAGATGCTCTTACAAGGGTAAAAGCCGCTTGGCAGCACAAACAAGAAACTAAACTCCCCAACAAAAACGACAGAGAAAAAGCGCCTCCTCGCTCTCTCTAATTCCCCCTAAGGACAGAACCAAAACAAACAGATTCAAAAGTCCAGAAACTCCTTATGCACGCTGATTGTGAGCTCGAACATTTCTTCTTTACGCCTTTCTCTTCTTAGTAGCTGATCACCATGTCGACAGTTCCATCTTGAGCTTTTCCTTCCACTGCTCCTTCCGCTCCCTGTCCTTCTTGTCCATGATCATCCATTGCTCCAGAAGTCCCACCACACTGAAGGCCACCTGTTTTGACGAATTAATCACAATATCAGAGAAAACTAAGTCATTTCGAGTCTTCCAAATCACCCATCCAACCGCCCCCAAAAGCCACCAAAGCCTCCCCCTATCCCCTGTATTCCCATGGCTGTCAATGAAACTCTGGGATTTTCTCCCAGCCCAGGCTATCTCTCACCCAAGCCCAAACCGCTACAGCTAAAGGACACTGGAAGAGAAGGTGATCAGCTGATTCCTCAGCTTCACAAAATTTCCTTTTCCTGAGCTGCTGCACTGTTTGGAGCCGATCATGCCAAGCCATCCAAATGAAACTCTGAACTTTCAGTGGCATTTTGGTATTCCAGAGCTCCATCATATTAGTGTCTCTCACCCCCGGGTCAGTGATAGATCTATACATGCTCCTTGTTGAAAATTTTCCTGAGTTTTCTAATTTCCAGATCACTTTGTCTTCATCCTCTGATAGCATCACCCCCTCCATTAGCTCCATCATCTCTATCCATTCCTGAACTTCATCCCCCTCCCAAAAGATCTCCTGAAATTGAAACCCCAATTCTTGTTAACGCTTGACCCACAGAGATAGACTGCTCATAACAGATCCTATAAATTCTAGGGAACAGAACCTTTAGAGGTACTTCCCCCATCCAAACATCATCCCCAGAACCTTGTTTGTCTCCCACAACCCACACTATGAGCCATGCCTTTTTCATACCAACTTTTAACAGCCACCAACCCTTGCCGGAATTGGGAAGCCCCCTACGATTGCTTTGACGAAGCCCCTCCCTTTCAGATATTTTTCCTCATAATTTTCAGTCCTAAAGTGTCTTCATTTGATTCCAATCTGTATATCCATTTACACAACAATGCGGTATTCATTGCTCTAGTATCAATGAACCCTAAACCCCCAAATTCCTTAGGTTTGTCTAGAGCATCCCACCTTATCATATGAAATTTTTTCTTGTTACCAGCCCCCTCCCAAAAGAATTTGCTCCTTGCTGTGTCAAATCTTTGGTGTGTCCCCTCATGAAGCCAGTAGAACCCCATAGAATACATTGGAATACTAGACAAACTTGAGTTGATTAGAATGTTTTCCCCCCTGAAGACAGATGGCCACACTTCCATGTCTGGAGTCTTTTCTCTATTTTGGTAGCTGACTCACTCAACTCAGCCTTACTCAACCTCCTGTAGCTTATAGGTAACCCAAGGTATCTCATTGGGAAATCCCCCAGTTTACAATTAAAAGCATTTGCAACTTTTTGACTCTCAAACTCATCCATGCCCACTGTGAACACCTCACTCTTGATCTTCATCCCTGACAGCTCCTCATAGCAGAACAGTAAGAATTTAAGATTTGCAATGTCTTCATCTGTGTTTTGGATGAACAGCACAATATCATCTGCATACTGTAAGTGAGTCAGCCCCCCATCCACCAGATGTTCACACACCCCATGGATAAAACCACCTTCACCAGCTTTTTTCAGCAACTCTGCTAATGCATCTGCTACTAAGTTAAACAGCAAGGGAGACAATGGATCCCCCTGCCTCAGACCTTTGTAGCTTCTAAAGTATTGCCCAAGTTCTCCATTCACATTGATTGCCACTTTACCCCCTTGCGCTGTCTTCATAATCCACTCCACCCATTTCTGGTCAAATTTTTTCAATTGCAACACCTCTTGTAGGAACTTCCAATTGACCTTGTCGTATGCCTTCTCAAAGTCAAGCTTCAAAATCACCCCCTTTGACTTCTTCACTTTCAGCTCATGTAGGATCTCATGAATAACCAGCACCCCATCAAGAATGAATCTCCCAGGAATAAAAGCAGTTTGGGCTTCACTCACCACCTTGCCCACTATTCTATTCAATCTCAAGGTTAGCACTTTGGTAATAATTTTGTACACCACATTCAGCAAACAAATAGGTCTAAACTGTTTAATTTGGTTTGCACCTTTGACTTTGGGAAGCAGCACAATAATACCATAGTTTAATCTAGCTATGTCTAGTTGACCCCTATGAAACTGGTTTAACATCTCTAAAATCTCCCCCCTGACCTTATTCCAGAAATGCTTGAAAAACAAAGTAGAAAAACCATCTGGCCCTGGGGCTATATTTGTTTTCATGTCACCAATGGCTTCCTCAAGTTCTGTCATGCAAAACCCCCTCACCAGCCATATGTTATCCTCTTCACTCACACAGACTCTACCATCCCAAAAACCTTCCTCTAAGTGAATCTCAGGGTTGTGACCACCCCCAAACAGGTTCTTGTAGAAGTCAGTGATATATGCCTTCAATTCTATGTTCTCTTCAATCACCCTATCTCCATCCACCAGACTGTTGATAGTGCATTTCCTTTTTCTTCCATTTGCCACAACATGGAAATAACTGGTGTTTGCATCCCCCTTAAGGATCCAGTCTTCTCCACCCCTTCTTTGCCACATCAGTTCCTCATTCTCATAAACTTTCACCAATTCATTCTCCATGTCATATCTGCTCTGCCATTCAGAATTGGATAAGGGCCTTGTTTCTACCAAATTGTCCCACCTTTGTATCCACGATAAGAGAGCTTGTTTCAACTTCTTCGATTACTCCCCAATTCCGGCTCCAGCCTCTCATATTTTTCCTCGGCAGATTGGACAAAACTTTCTAGTGGTCTAATATGTAACTCTTGTGTCTAACTGGCCATTTATCCAAAATCCACTCTTCAAAACCAGCCTGAGATAACCATGCACTTTCAAACCTCAAAATTTTGGATCTGTTGCCCCCCTCTCTCAGCCCAGTTTCCACCAACAAAGTACTATGATCAGAACCCAATCTAGTAAGAGACCTAGCATTTGCAAGTGGAAATTTAATCTCCCAATCAGCTGACACAAAGACTCTATCTAGAATAGCCATTATTGGGTCAAGTTGTTTGTTAGTCCATGTAAATCTCCCCCACCCCAGATCTATGCAACTCCCTTAGGCCAGCATCATCCACAAAATCATTGAAAAGATCAACCAAATATATCGGATTGGGTTCAATTCAATTGTAGCGGAATGGAGCCATAATTGGATCCGATTGATCCAGATAGGTCACACTAGACCCAATTTATGCGGCCATGTGCCATGCATTAATCGGAGGCTATGTTCGAATGCTAGCTCTTCAGCCTTGGTTTAGGAAATAAGAATGAATGAACTCGTGCCCTATGTTCTTAGTTTTTACAAATTTTTAAGAATATGAATATTGTATAATTTGTATTGACTTCTCAGGTCATTTAGAGCAGTTGAGCCCTCAAATCAAATTAATTTGAGGGCTCCTCTACTTTTGAGGGCCCTGTCTTTTTTATCAAACATGATCTTCAAAATTCATTTTAGTAGAAAACGACATGCAAGATCTATTTATCATCCTCTTTCGTCCTCGACAAACTTGCCTATGTTTGCATAAGCTAGAGAAAGGAGGGGAACCGTGAGGGCTGGATCCTTGCCGGAGAGAGAGGGGAATCCGTTGGGTGCAATTGTTGGGCAGGATCATCTCCAGGAAGGAAGGGGAAGCCACCAGGTGTTGCTGAGTGTAACCTCGCTGAGGGAGAGAAAGGCGCTTGGTGCTGCCAGGAAGGGTCATACTAGGGAGCGAGGGGATGCCACCAGGGAAGATGAAGATAGAGTCCTGCCGCGGGGGAGATCCACATCGTGGAGGGAAGAGATGCTGCCTGGGGTGCTTGCTACCGTAGGGGATCCACACTAGGAGGGAGGGGAAGCCACCAGGGTCCTAGAGGGAGAGGCAGCATTGAAGACATATGTGCATAGTATGAGCGTGTGTAACTAAAACTGTCATACTTATAGGATGGGGGCGTGAAGCTAAGAACATCTCTAGCAGACCTCCTACTTAAGCCCTCATCCTATTTTCGAGGGTCAAAAAAAAAAAAAAAACTCACTCTAGTAGGGTTCCTACTAAAGCCCTCAAATTCAAAGGCCCTCTCAAATCACTCATCCAACCCTTAGTGTGAGGGGCTCCAGGCACGGCCCTCACATCTCGATTGCGTTCATTATTCATCGCGTGCTCGATCCTATGTGGTCTTCCCTTTGCGCGCGAATTCTGAGCCGCCAATTCTTCCCCCCACACGCCTTTTTCTTTCACGCGCACGATATCTCTCACGTCCACTTCCTTCCCCATGAACGATGAGACCGGTGCCTCCAATCTGGTCGCGAGCGTCCCCGCCATCTCCATCGCCGCGTCTCCGCCACCCTCGTCGTTGTTCCCGGCAGGAGCAGCAATCACGCTTTGCCATGACCATTTTGGAAAAGAAGATGCTATGGTACATTTTGGAAGCATGTGTGATCTTGCATAATATGATAATTGAGAATGAGAGAGATGACAATGATGTTGGGGGATATGACTATGATCAAGATGGGGGTGAGGAGTTGAGGCATGAGGAATACCAACGTCGCAATCCAAAAGTGTTGTCCGAGTTTCTCAGATACACAAGGAGACTAAAGATAAAGAGGAACACTAAAAGCTACGAAACAATCTCGAGGAGCATTTGTGGGTGCGCCATGGCGCAAGTTAATTGTTTTGTTCGATTTTTATGTTTCATGATTATGTTATTTGATTTACAAACATGTTATGGATTATGTTGTGATTGACTATCATTAAATTCGGACTAAATTTGTATTTGAATTTAAATTTAAAAATTCATATTTTCATTTGTAATTTTAGGTGTGGTGCATTTATCGTTATAGCTTAAATAAATTATTATATATTATGATGTTCTCAAGTACATATACATATAGTGTCTGACAAAATAGAGGGAGTTTAGAAGTAGTAGCTCTATTTTAGAGGCTACTGCTAGAGTTCAATAAAAAAACAGAGTTCTCAAAAGTAGGAGCAACCCTCAAATTAAAAGTAGGGACCCTGTTTTGAGGGTTATTGCTGGAGTTGCTCTTAGGAATGAGGGTCGAAGAGAGGATATGAATATCCATTCAAATTTTGGAGCTCTAATAGGGGCCTTGCTGGAACACAATTGTTTGCTTTGGCACCCATATTTAGCTACGAACACTCAAATAGGGACCGCTTAAAGAGTATAGGATGGTTTGGACTCAAATTTTACTGATGGAGGAATGTATTAGTAATCCTATGCTCTTAGAATAAACATAATAGTTAAATCCATATCATATACTCTAGGGTAAATTGGATTGGTACCATCATAAATGATATACTTCTACGATATATATCACTACTATTCATCTATTTAAAGTCATGCCACTATAGTTCAAGGTAAACTGGTTCCAATGCATTGTATTTTTGTATACTCCCTTTGTCTGAAAAAAAAAAATCCTAGTGTTTGAATTTTTTTCCAAAAAAGAAGAAGAAATACACACTTTCAGTCTGACCAGATGAAACACACTCCTACGGCTGTAAAAGAAATATACAGTAGACTAGTCGACTTTCAAAGCCTGCTACCTTCATGACTGGGGACTGGTACCTTGGTGTCTACTTGTTCAAGCTTCTAGAGCATTCTCTCTTGTATAGTAGGTTGTTTATTGCTAGTAAAGTGTGGTCTGCAAATCTATAACTCTTATATAAATAAACCCCACTATCTATTTCTTTAGACATGCAAAGCGTCCACCTCAGCATCCACTATCAAACCCACTATCTATTTTTTTTAATGCAATGTGTCTACCTCAGCAATCCACTATTATTTGCCACTAACAATTTTTCTTGACATGCATGGTGCATTTCACTTTTTATTCCTTCTTCATGCCCGCTGCAATGCGCGGGGAATCCTCTAGTTTGACAACGAATAGGTCAGATACTGTACATAGGGTATTTTGGTAATTCTGCTAATTGTCTTGGTTTTCGTGTTTGGTCCTACAATTGTGTTTTTTTAGATGGAGAGAGTAGACAAAAATGCTCCCGCTATTTTGTCTCCTTCACTTTGCTCCTCTTTCCATCCGGTAGTTCAGGAAAAAATTATTTTCTATGGCATTAAGCCTTAGTACATTATTAATTTGCTACTAAAATTATATATTATTTTTTGGCCATTTTAATAACCTCAAAGGGAAAAACTCGAACATAATAATTTGTAGATCTCACCGATTATAATTTTATATAGAAAATATCTTATCCGTCACCATACAGGAACGACATAAGTATATTGCTGAAACTTTATATTATTAACAATCTCAAATGATAAAATTTAACTATGAAGTTATAGATCTTATTGAGAACTATATTTTTTATAAAAATCATCTTCGTTGAGATTTATATGAAAAGAAAACTCAACTATGAAGTTATAGATCTTATCGAGTACTATAATTTTTTTTTTTTTTTTTTTTGCCAACGGGCGCTAGACCATTCAGTCTGAGTGCTCCCGAGGCACCCCTGGGCCTAAGTTCGAACCCCAGGCTCAGCGCATTTGCGAGCCATTTGGGGCGAATTTCAGGGGCTCGGGGTAATAAAATCCCATTCGTCAGCTCCCACGCTGAAAGTGCAGGTCTGTGGCCGTCCTATCTCACAGGATGTGGTGCCGTATATGGGTGGGGGCTTGGGTTCGGGGTTTTTCGGTCCAAAGAGAAGATCCATCTTCTTAATGAAATACCGGTGGGACGTCGTCCCCCACCCCCGACCCCCACCCCACCCCACCCTTCCCGGCTTGCGTTTTTAGGACAATAATTTTTATATAAAATCATCTTCTTTGAGATTTATATGAACAAATACATTTTTTTTAAGTTAGAGCCTTACCGTCGACATATGTGAATCACATCTTTCAGAGTCACATAAGCATTGAATAGACATCCATGCTATGTCCCGTTTTAGACCTAGACTAAATGAGACCAACTAAAATTTCAGAAGATTAAAAATACGTTTGGGGACTTTTAGTACCTAGATGATTAACTTTATTTTTCTCAAAAAAAGAGGTCAAGATAATGAACACGGATGACAAGAGCATCCTAAGTGTTAGAGCATCTCCAACAGTTGGGCATTTGGGTTATGCATTCTAGAAATTTGCCAAAAACCTTAAAAATTGCTCTCCAATAGTTGGCCATTTGACTTATGCATTTTGCCAAACTTGGCATTTGAGGGACCAAACTTGGCATTTTTGCATAGGCTCAATGGCTTGGCAATTTTGATATCCCGTGAATCCCGGAGTCCCTGTCCACGCGCGGTGCGGTAGTTTCCCGCGAGGACTCCTCCTCTCTGCGCGACTTCTTGCTTCCCCGCGCGCGCCGCCTCCTTTCTTCACGCCCTTCTTTTCTTTCCCCGCGCGCCGCCTCCACCCTTCACGCGACGCCGAGGCTAGGAGAGATCCATCGCCGCATCCTCTCCTTCTTCCACGCGAAGACGGCCGGAGACCGGCCGCGAGCGACCCCGGCGTCGTGCGGAGGTCCGCGACTGGCGGCCGCGAAGAAAACTAGCTGGGGACGGACTCGACCAGATCAAGACGGCCCGCGAGGCGACTTCGTGGACTTGACGGCGGCGGACTCGAGCAAATCTCGACGGCCAGCAGCGGCGACTTCATGGAATTGGCGGCGACGGAGCCAAAGCAATCTCCCGCGCGCGAAGAGGAGAAGAACCGCGGGAAGCGCGCAAAAAAAAAGAATATTCCGGACAAATCTTGGTGGGTCCGCTATTTTGAAAAATGGCAAGTCAAAAATGCCCAACTGTTGGAGATGACCTTTTTTTTCCTTTGTCAAATGGTTTTGAGACTTGGCAAACTCCAACAAATGGCAAAGGAAAAATGCCCAACCGTTGGAGATGCTCTTAGTCGGTAAGGACTTCGAACATATAAGTTCACTAGCAAAAATGCCCATGCGTTACAGCGGGAGAGAAAAAACATTATCGCTAGGCTATTGATTTTATTTAATTCAAATGATAACCTCAGCTTCCACCATTGATCATTATCGCTCAAATCCAGAGTACATGTTTCTCACCCAACGCAACTATGCGTCACAAGAATGTTAATTTGGTTTCATAATATTTATACAGTTTTCTATAAATAAGGTCAAATCTAAAATAATTTGGCTGATGATAATTGATATCATTTGGGCGTAGTGAATATAAGATAGAGTCTTCTAAATAATACCAAGAATTGTATATGCACATAATTTTCTATATAGTTGTGCTTTAGCTATGATAGCAAATATGTCCATATGTTCAGGAGAAACTTACCTTTTTTAAATCTATTATTCCACTTCAATTAAAATATAATAATAAAATATTAAATTAATTTTAATATAAAAAACGGCTATAGATCTGATCAAGATCTCGTGGATCCCTGACATAAAAATTGAAGTATTATTATAACATCACTATTCAGTTATTAATTAGGCAACGACTAATGAAAAAAGTATGCACCTTGGTTTCTTCATTTGTCTTTATTTCTTTGGTCCTTAACCTTAGTTAGGAGCAGACTCTATCTCACAGTGACTTTATATCACCCACGACGAGGACATCCTCCTAGTACTCCTCAACCACCTCCACATATTATGATTTTGACTCTGGTAGGTTCTCCATCATCGCTCAACGCGGTCTATGGATAAATCACATTTTTAGGAAGCTAACAAAACGTATTTTTCTGTTTTTTCTATGATTTTTAGCGAATTTTGCAAGATTTTTATTTTATAGAAAAAAGAGAAACGAAGGGGAAAAAAAAGAAACGAAGGAAAAAAACATGCTTGTATTTTTGCATCAGGAACCCCGATTTATTTGAAAAATCTTTAAGACCATTCCACCTTTTTTTTGTCTCTGGCATATTTACGTTTGGAATCCTGCATGTTTTATTTTCTCTTTCCTACTTCTAATCAACTTTTAACCGGACACGAACACAGTACGTGGGACACGGACACACATCAAAACGGGCAGAAAAAACCGTCAGAAACAATTTTATGGCAGAAATTTTGGTGATTTATGGGTGCTCACTTCTATTTTTAGCCTTTTTTCATGTGTGTTTATGCGGATAGAGCAAGTTGATGAAAAAGAAAAGATGGTGATATAAGGGGCACTCACTACTCGCTGGAACTTCCAAACCTAGAAACTGATACGGATTTGGGGTGGGAGAGAGGCCGCAGGGAAAACAAATAAAGAGGATTACTGAAAAGAAAAAAGAATCCTAATAGAGATCGGAGATGAACGAAAAAACGCAGCGGAAATTTTGTCTTTTTATTAGTAGGTATAGATATAGATATAGATAGATATAGATTTATGTACTATATTTATTTTGTAGCGATGTACACTCCCATACTAGACAGAAATTAGCTGTCAAAATGTCATCGATGAGGTAATAACTATTGGAGACACCAACTTTATTCTTAGAGGTAGCAAACTAACCACAATTTAAGCCCAAATAAACAAACCTATTTAAGAAAGGGGTTAATTCCACATGCCACATACTCCCTCTATCCCAAAATAGATGTCATTCTCGTCTTCTAGAAGTCAATCTTTTTTTAACTTTGACTAATTATATATTAATAAAGAGTATTAATATTTATAATACATAATTAATATCATTAGATAGATATTTGAACATACTTTCTCAAGAAACTTGTTTGGAGGTATAAATGTTGTATGTATTTTCTATAAACCTAGTCGAATTTAAGAAAATTTGATTGACATGTATCCTATAGCTAACATCTATTTTGGGATGAAGCAAGTATACGACAGCTGCAACAAATTTGTCTCCTATTTAGTTGGTGAGAAAGATTTTTGTTTGGAGGTATAAATGTTGTATGTATTTTCTATAAGGCTAGTCGAAGTTAAGAAAATTTGATCCACATGTATCCTATAGCTAACATCTATTTTGGAATGAAGCAAGAACCGCCTGTGTTGTGGCAAATGAGGGCCGGTGACCAAAGAGCCCTCAAATCTCAAATCTCTAGTGCATGTTTGGAACCCAGGGATGGCATGAAACCATGAATCCTACAGAAATTTCATAGGAATCCTACAGAAATTTCATAGGAATTACTTTATTTTGGCAGAAGAAACTTAAGAATAGCACCCAAAAAAATCTCATTTCGAAACAGTGCCTTCAGCAGATCACATTATCAAAGCTAATTGCCTAATCGTTAAGTCTCCAGCTGGTACATCTAAGATCGTTCCTTGAAAGGTATCACGACACCCCTGGTCACGGATATTTAAGGCCTGATGACTTACCCTAACAAGTTATCTTGGGAAGCTACCTTTCAACAGTTCTCACACAAGATACTCCTATCTTTCTACAACCTTGCAGTCACCAGAGCTCCAGTCTCCAGAACCGTTCATAGACCTGCTTTTATGTTGACTCTGAATCGGACTAGTCAGAGATAGTATAGTCAGATGTCACATGCAGGGATTACTCCGACTTCAGAGCTCCAGTCTCCAGAACCTTTCATGAACCTGCTTTTATGTTGACTCGTTGTCATGCAGGGATTACTCTAAAATTGCAGAAAATCTTGCTTTCAGTTCTAGTTGAACGAAACCTTGACAGTTCTTCAAATGGACTAGCTCAACGCAGTATTTGACCCAGTAGCACACAGCTGGCCTAGAACAGACAATTTACATACTGAAACTGAGAAAAGGATTATCAACATCCATATTGCATCATCAGGTCATTAATACACAAAAGGGTATCATCACGGTCCCTGCTATATCTCCTACTTACATTGCAGTCGCAGCTAGTCTCACTAACCAAAAAAATGACATTAAAACCAAGTGAACGGACACTAAGATTAATCATGGCGATTCGTGGGGCCTCTAATGTACAAATATGGATTTGCCCTGGTCTACAGCAGCTTCGATGAACATGCCAATTTTGCAGCAGGTTCCCACAACAGAAACCTTGCCGTGGCATGTGAGGAGCATGTATTTCATCTAAACTGTTGAATTCGGGGGTGTGATGCCTCGCTCCAAGTAATAAGCCTTCTCCGCATCAGCCAGCCTAGTCTGAAATATTCCCCATTCTTTTCTGCAGCGTGCTCTTACCTGTGGTGGACATCCAAGTTTAAACAGGTAAACAAAATCCATATGGACACATAGTGGGTGCCAAAAAAACCAAATAACATAATACAAGTACTGCCTTACCCCTTCCCATGGTGCCCTTCCATTATCTGACTTGCCCTGGTTCCCAAGTGAAGGAACCGCTTGATGAACAATCCATTGAGCATCAACAACGCCAATCTTCTCATGAGCCGGCTATATATATAATTAAAGATAAAGTAAAAGAGCCTCATATCAGTATATAGCATCTAAAGTCAAAAGCACATTAATTATAGTGTTTTTTTTGGATGGTACGACATCTTATATGCTGTAACGGTTTGAAAGGTCTTTTGACGATTAGTTGAAAGACGGGGGCTGTGCCGTAAGACTCTAAAAAACATTAATTAAGTTGGTAATCATATAACTGTTGATGTTGCTGTGTGCTATCCTGTGAGATGAAAGGCACGAACTGTGTGGCTAATCCTTGGAAGTGAAGTATTATGCATGATAATGGCACAGAATACCTCCACACATTTCCTAAGAGCGAAGTCAAGACCCCATCCATGGACCAAGTCATTCTGCATAAAACAGTGCGTAAGCATACTCCGCTTTAGACAAACTAATGACTTGGCATACAATGTTACCTCACCTGAATCATATGCCATACACAGCGCCATGCATTTCTGGAGAACACTGTTGCCATAATTTCAACAAATCTGCACATCAGAAATGAACTTTTAGAATGATATTAGACAATGAAAATTAAATACACAACAAAAATTTGGCCCTACGCTGCACATGGTGGTAGATGTGGATCAGTGCACCAGCCTGGTCTCTCCTCAGTTACTCTGTAATTAATAAGGAAACATATTAGTAATAACTTACATCATTAAGTATTGAAAAAAATATATAGATTCCCATCTCACTTGTGAACTTCCTGGTCACCACGCCGTTTAGTCATTTGCCATGTTAGTCCTTTATCAGGCTGCAAACCAGGCTGAGAGATTTCCAACCCATGCTTTCTAACGAGTTCAATGTACCTGTAAAAATAGCAAGGACATCTTAATCAAAATGAACACCAGCTGAACAGAAAGAAAATAAGAACACAAATATGCAGTGCTTACTTCTCTGCATTGAAATGCTCTACACCTAGATCCTCATCCCAGATGAAAATGTAATCATATCTGGCAACAACGTCTGGATGCAAAAATCGCTTTGCATACCACCTTATATGAAGACAAGAAGTGCATCATTAAAACTAAGTCAAAACATTCTATTGACAGGGGCAATGAAACGAAACTGTAGAACTATAGCAATAACATACCATTTTGTCTGCTTCCTCACACTCACATGGATTGCTCTTTTAGACCACTCAAATTCATCCCACTCAGTAGTCCGACCATCATAATGGAACAACATAATGGTGAATTTGTCTGAAAACTACAAAAGAAACTTACATGAAATTTGAAGAAAGGACTACATGCTCATTTCAAATAAAATGACTACAAGTTTAATCATGATGCAGATCTAGTGTACATCAGTCCCAGAGTTCAGAAGTTCGGTGCCCTGTCAGTTACCTTTTTGACTGCTGCATCAATATTTGCCTTTTGCCCAATACCAACAGTAAAAGTAACAAGATACCTCGGCTCGCTGGCAAGGTCCTGATGAATGGCATATGTTTAAGAACATAGGTTGTATATGAAAGAGGTCAAAAAAAGCAATTCAAGGAAGTTTTGAAAAAATGGTTAACAACCACTAACCTCACTAGGATCACCCCATAGTCTTCGGGGATAAAGATCTGTTTCAGATACTACAATGCCTGGTGGAAGTCTCTCAGCACCTTTTGGGTTTGTAGGAACCCAAATCTGCACACATAATTGTGTGATCATTTTGAGAAAAAACGGAAAGTAAGAGCATAAAGTATCTGTTGTTAGGATAAATTAGTTATATGCAGGGGTGAAGGTCAAATATCCATGGTTAATATTGTTAACAGTCCAAAACGAGTCACCCAACTACCACAATTACCTAGAAGATAATTAGGTAATAGTTGATCTACCTTCCAGCATTGAAAGAGACCCTAGATTTACAGCCTTGGCATATCACATACTTGTTATGCTTAACACTTACATTATGATGAGCCACACAGCAGAAACATATGTATACGAAAGAACAATCAGGAATGGACCACAAAAAAATAACAAAATACAAGACCTAATTTAGGCCAATACAGACATATAAGTATACAGCTCAGATAGCAACACAAGAAGATACAAGATAGTAGTCTGTTTTAGTACCTTGGGAATTTCATCAGTGTTAGATTCAGAACTATTCTTTTTACGATTGTTTGCAGATGCCCAAGCATGGTTCAACAATGTCTGGGTTGTGATGCCAGAGTTCCTGTCTTCAATATAGGAGATGATACTCGAAGGGAAGTGAAGCTGCAAGCCACATTCGATTATTGTTTCCCCCCTTCTCTAAAGCAAGTACTATATGAGAGACAAACAAGAGAGGCAAGTGTGCCAATCTACCTTGGTTATGTTGACTGTAGGGAAGGAGATCCCAAACAGGTAACCCAGCATGACACCTACAACTGCCGAAAATATGAGCCGCATCCCCTCATTCGACCTTGGCATGCTGACAAAGATTGGCAGTAAAATTACGATGAGCGGCAGCGAGGACAGAGAATTGCCCGACACTAGCAGTTAAATCTACAGACTAAACAAGAGCTGCTTATATTAAAATTAAGTTTGTGGATGTGGCAGTGAACATACCTACGGCCAATGCCATTGGGAGGCTTCGCCATAGGAGCTGCGGAAGCTCTCCTTCTGCGGGCAGCAGGAACTTAATACGAGCTCAACAGCACAAGCAGTCTCGACTATCGACGGAACTTGCCACGCTGCAGTTATCCAGCCACAAGAGAGCGAGAAAAAGAACAAATCAGGTCTTCTTACCACGCAGGTTATTTCGCCGAACAGAACAATTATTAAGCAGGACATATATACGATGCTCAAAAGGGATTTTTTTTTTTTTTTTTGGCTGCTATTTCTTCCGTCAAAGAAACATCAAGAAGCCGATCTCGAAACCATGACTAACCAAGCGACTTAGTCCAACAAGAGACGCGTATAGATAGACTCGAGACGACCGGGGCGGAATCTCGCAGCAAAGATTCGAATTTGAACTCGGTGGTGAAGAAAAGATTTGGATTTGCACCGTCCGGACAAATCACGACACGGGGGGAATCAGCCCAGGCTTACCAATCAGAACAGAAGAAGAAGAAGGAGAAATCAGCCGGAAAACGGCTGGATCTCCGCTCCTCCGCCGAAGAAGGGCAGCAGGGGAGGAGGACCGACGAGTCCCAGGACGGCCGCCGGCGGTGGACGGCACGGAAGGCAGCTCGACGGCCTTGTTCGGGAGGGAGGGGGCGGAGGGCGCGACGCGGCGGCGGCGGCGGCGTGCTTGGCGGGGAGAGGAGAAGGAGATGCAAGCAGCGGGGGAGAGGCGACTAGAAGAGGACTAGTCGACTAACGTGTTGTTGTTGTATGTATGTACGCTGGCGGCAGGCTACGACGATGCAGTAATGGAATTGGGGATTGTTGGGCTGGGCAGCGCAGGATCTGGTTGTCCCACACATGGCAAGCAATCATTCACAAATCACCAGCTGAGACCTCAGCTAATCCTCCCTGCTTGCCAAGATGCTGTTTGCTGCTCTACACCAGCTACCAGCGGCTTACTACAAGATATTCTTTTTTTTTTTTTTGAGACATGGTACTACAAGATATTCTAGTATGTCTCGCTGGGTCACTGCAGGCTGGGGCACCCTTGTCCTTGTGGTGTCCTGTCCTGTGTCCTGTGCTAGTGTGCTGTGCTGTAGATTTTTTCAAATGCACATCCACTAATCAAGAATTTATTATATGATAAAATGAAAGAGAAAAAAGGTTTTCTCATATCTGATTTTAACTACCAAATATATCCATGTGTTGCAACGGGAGAAAAATTGTTATCTTAGAGGGACCAGCCTCTCTTATTTGCACTTTCTAGAGAGACCAACTGTTTTTTTTTTCCCTTTCTGCTTCACTGCTAATTCCCCTATCTTTAGCTTTATTGCTGACCCATACAGATTATACATGGCATCATCTTATTGTTACCTAAACAATGATCAATTTTGACTTTTCATCTTCCAGCTCAACATGAAGTTCTTTTAATGTACTCTATGGAGTTACTCAAAAATAAGTTTATAGTTCTCTGTTTAAATAAATCACATTGTATAGCAGTATAGCTTGTCTCTAGGCGATGGTTCAGCTGCTACAATGTGCTCAATGTACATGTTGTTGATTAGTTCTTGAGCAAAACAAATCCTAAAACGCATGTTAAATGGACTGCTATGGTTACTTAATTAATGAGTTTATATATTATATTCCTAAAGGCATGAATTAGCTTATGGAGACTCATCTTTTTCCTGAAACGTTGACTTCTTTATTTTAGCTTGCAAGATTGTGGTAACCATTCATCTGACCTTCATTTATGCTAATCTGTAATAACTAATTGCAAATTGGTTTCTTTAGGTTATGGGTTAAAAAATACAAGGAAAAATGTAGTAGATTATTTACTAAAACAAAGTTCTACCTATGAATATATGGTGTTTTAATGTTAGCTTTATTTGTCTTTGTTATGATGCTTTATCTATACTATAATTGAAATCTTGTAAAGGCGTAAAGCGCATGTCCCTTACACTAGCCCCACAATCGGTCTCTACTATAATTAAAATCTTCTAAAGGTGTCAAAAGCCTGACACTCACCTCTGGCCCACCTGGCAGACTCAAACTAACCCACACCTCAGCCCACCGTGCAAATTCAAACTAACTCACAAAACCCACACGCGTCCCTAATCACGCAAAGAAAAATGGAAACAAAATCTTTTGTATCCCGTGAGGATCGCGCGGCCCCGTCCCTGAGGTGATCACGGTGGAGCGAGGTGCCGCTGCGCGAGCTGAACGAGATCACTATGTCCTTCTCCAGCGACAAGCTGATCGAGCAGGGGTCCTACGCCAAGGTCTACCAGGCCACGCTGCGGAGCAGAGGCTTGCCGTCATCAAGCGGGTACGTGCTCATCCACGTACCTTTCCAGTTTCCACCGAGATCCCATCGGCGATCGGGTCCTGCCGGTACGTGATCTGATGCGTACTGATCCATGGAGCTTTTGCTTGATGCAGGAAGGCATAGGAATAAGCTTTCACAGGCGCGACCCTCTCACCCACGCGCGGGGTAGAAACCCTATCTCCGGTCGTCGGCGGCGGCGGCGATGTAGGCGACGCCTTTGCGAGCGGGAGGCCACGACGCACAGAGAGGTCTCATTTGGCCAAACCAGCCTCCCCTCATCCTCCTCGCAACGAGACACGATTAGGTCTCCTCCCGTCCCATCTCCTCGGCAGGCTGGCGCCGCCCCCATCGCCTCGTCTCC
The DNA here is from genome assembly GCA_018135685.1 of Themeda triandra. Classification (NCBI taxonomy): domain Eukaryota; kingdom Viridiplantae; phylum Streptophyta; class Magnoliopsida; order Poales; family Poaceae; genus Themeda; species Themeda triandra. The sequence continues at coordinate 53,004 of JAENPR010001262.1, read as the reverse complement.
TTGGCAGGCCGATGCCGCCCCATCGATTCTCCGCATCCAGCTCCGTGCGGACCCCCACCGTGGAGATGAACTGGATCCTGTCGGTCTCGCTGCTGGGCGTAGCGGACAAGGACTGCTGGTGGTAGCAGGTAGCCTGCTTGCCGCCCGACGCGTGACCTTGATTTCATTAGCTCAGGTAATGGAAAGGAGGTAAATCTTGTGTGCAAGTATCGATATATAGGGAGCAGATCTGGAGTTGGTTTCCAGCCATCTACGTTGACTCTTGCAGCAATTTCTACAGGCACAGGAAGCCGCAGAGAGAGGCACAGGTCACGCTGGGATGTAATACAGGCTTCTAAATAACTGATCAACGAATCCATTACAGAGGCTTCTAAATATTGGCACACAGCTCCTATTTCACCAAGGAAGGCCCTGTTGTATTCCATCTGAAAGCCCCATTGCTCCTAATTCAAAAAGGAAGTGTTTAGAAGAATTAGGCTTTTGTAATTGCACATAGCTCTGTGATTGTGAGAGAGCATATTGCCAGCACTTTTAATTATCTTTTCCTCTGCTGACCACTTACTACCCTAAGAATAATATTTTCCATAGACATGTTTTTAGAGTAGCCTGAATAGTGGTAATGCAAAGGGGCCTTCCTTGGTCAGCATGGCTTATCTATACTATAATTGAATTCTTCTAAAAGTGTAAGAAGCCTGGACCTTACACCTACCCCACAAGTCAGACTTCTCACCTCTCACCCACGCCCACACCACCGACATCCGCAAGGAAAGTGCCTACAATCACGGAACGAAATCAAATTACCAAATGATTCCGTCCACCCGGCGACACCAAAACTACCGCACGCCGCTACACCCGGCGCCTCGTGTAATCTCTGCACGAAGACTCCACCGGCGAAAAAAAGGAAACTCCGGAATGCATCCGATCCGGCAAAAAAGGAAGACTTGACTACCTCTCCCAATCAGCTGCCAGGCGATCTCCTTCCCTTTCCAGTTGTGCCCGCCTCCCCTGACCACCGATCTTCACCAGCACCTGGCCATCGCCTCCGCCACATCTACCGTGCACCGGACCTTCTCCGCGGCGTTCTGCGGTGCATCGGTAGGTGTCCCGCGTCCCGCGATCCGGGCCTTCGCCGCGGCGTCCGCGGTGCAGCTCCCGGCGCCCAGAACCGACACCGACACGTTCGCAACCGCAACTCCGTGTGCACGGAGCAGCAAGCGGCGGCTGTTAACCTCACACCTAGGGTTAGGGCGGCGCAGATGGTGGTGGCGAGCAGCGACCGGTTGAAGCGCCTCGCAAGGGAGCGGCGCAACGCAAACAGTTGGCTTCCGTCTCTGGCAGTGGCAGGGCAAAGGCGTCGCGCACAGACAGCAGGTCGGCTCCGTCAGGCCACGGGCAGGCGGCCAGACCAGGCCATGCCGCAACGGGCAAAACGGCAAGCCAGCCGGCAGCACCCATGCCCTATTCGGGCCAACCCCCCAGCGGTCTGCAGCCCGCAGCAAGAGCCAGGCAGAGGCAGACAAAAATGCACTACCGCAACAGGCTAACAGCCTAGCAGGTAATGCTGTAGTCTGTAACTGTAAGCAGGCTAGCTCCCCGGCGCCGGTAAAGCCGGGCCATCGCGGCGGCCTCGGCGGGCGGCCATCTAAAGCATCGAGGAAACAGTCCTACTGCGTTGGGGAATGGGCGAAGCGAGGAAGGCGGCGGCGGCCGGCAAGCATCGAGGTTCATTTTATTGGATTAGTTGGAACCCATGACATTTGGTATGCTGACTGAATTCATATTTCATTTGATTGGATCGTCATGGGTTTGATTTTCTCTCGAATAAGTTGAACCAGATTTGGGAATTGATGTTTTACTCTTCATTCAGTTCCGTTCCAAAGTATGCTATCTAGAGTCCACTTATTTTGCAAATTGAGTGTTTTGATCACAATCTATGTTTTTTATTAGGTACTTTATAATGCCCGTGCTACAACAGGCTTCTCTTTGTAATTCTGCACTCACCGAAGGTATTAGTTTGCAGTACTGTCTCTGCTGCCTTCTGACCTCTTGCCGTGGGTGCAATAAGATGGTGTCCAAAGGCAATGATGATCACATATTGCATAGCTTCAGTTAGCATCTCATATTTTTTGTTATCTTATTATATCATCCTTTTTTGTTCTAATTCAGGTTCAAATCACTGTTGATCCTTTTTTTTGAAGCCACTTTTATTTGCACCTGCAAACATGCACATATAAATGACTTCTCTATCATGAGATCTACCATTATAAAGGAGATAAAATGTATAGTCTGCCTAGCAAATTAAGAGTAGAATGTATGAGCTATGAAAGCAAAACCTGGATATCTGTTGTTCTGTCAGAAATGGGCAATTCATGGAGCAAGCTCTAATGGCCATTCATTTCTCTAATGGATATCATGGTCCATTTCCTGAAGCATGAGGTATGTTAACCCATCCTCGCTTTGGCATCTCATGATCTAATATGATTTCATGATTTGACATATATAGTTTGCCTACACGTTTCCTTTTGGTAAAAAGAACTCTGTTGCACTGAACTTATTACTTATTTGAATCCTTGACTGCTATGATGCCTTCATAACATTCTTGGAACACACTGAACTTCCTGAGCAAGAGGACCCTGAAGGGAGCCTTCTTCGATAACTATGAACCACGCACTGAAGTGCAATGTCATTGAGCTGTACATGAAAAAGGTAATTGCAAAGTGCTAATTCTTCGGGAGGCTTGTTACTTGAGCTTTGCTGAAATTGCTAGGCTCCCAAACATCTTCGCTCTTGCTACAACTCTGCTCACTCTAATTTAATTACAAATTACTTTTGATGATGTGTTATGTGTTACTACATATTACTTTATTTATTGCTATTATTTGTTCAACCTTCTCAGTTCAAAATTATGACTGCTGCTATTTTTGGTGCTACTTTTACCTTGCAGTTAAGTCAAGCTTCTCAGTTCAGCATTATGACTGCCGTTGTTTTTGTGCTATTTTTATCTTACAATTCAGTCAAGCTTCTCAGTTCATCATGTCTTCTCTGTATTTGTTTTCTTACTCTCTACTTACCGCTGGTTGCATCTTCGAAGGTCCTGCGTGATCATCTACTGAATACAGTAACTCAATGTCTATACCAAGAGATACACATGATATGATGTAGTTGTCTAATTCATGATTCAGAGTCTTTGTATGAAACAGGCAGTACCTATCATTATCATATTCTGTTTGATGCGAACAAATTTATTTCTGATAGTGGTTGAAAATATTCAAGCAAATTTTGTTTGCAAGTTGCTGCTGTGATTTTCCTTGATTTTCAGACAAACTAACTTGTTAATACCTTTTCAACTATCTTTTAATGTGTCCGCAATTATTTGACTATACAACAATATTGCATCACCATTTTTTTATTAACTGTGGAGTGAATGTTGCTACCTGAATGCCAATTAATATGGTGACTTTATAGGTGTGACGATAAAAAAAAGTTGAGTAATTCCTTTACCTCTTATCTTTGATGGGTTTGTGACCAAAACTCTTGGCACCATCAACAGCTCTTCGAGTTGGGAGCTGCAGGGGCATGGGGATGAGGACCTCGTACCTCTCTCTCAACCACGAGGGAGCTCTCCACGCAGGTGATAATCATTCAGTTGCTTGTTTCTTCACATCTATAGGATGCTCCGGCAGATCCATGCTTGTGGTCGGTAGTTGCTAATACTACTCTCTTCATTTTTGTGTTATGAAGAGTCGAAGAGGCGATGAAATTTGCCGGGTACACCGGTGTTGAGCGTTTGATCCTGCCAGGTAGATGTTGACAATGCGTATGTTTTTACTTGTATAATATAATATAGTAGAAAAGAGAGAGATTAGAGGGGATCCTAAAAAACTGATGGAATAGTTGAACTTGGGTGGTGCTTCAGCTTAGGTACAGTGATGAACGCAAACAGTTTTGTTATCCCGTGCTTTTGGATCTTGTATCATTTTAACCACAGTGCTTGCTAACAGTTTCCTAATAAAACAATTATGAAATCTTGTTTTTAGTCGAAAAAAAGAACAATTATGAAATCTAAAAGAACTCATCACTTCAATCCGAAGGCATTTTCAACCTGAGACACCAAACGTGATGCTTGGAGGGTTATTATAGGTTTGTTCAGATTTATGCTTGGAATGTTATTATAGGCATTGTTCAGATTTATTTTGTAGGTGCTATTTTCCCATCTGAACAAACTCTGAATTGTCGCTTAATTATATGTTGCAGCTTGCAACTTGCAACCTTTGCACCAGGAAATCCAAGGAGGATGCAACGACTGACTACATCACCAAATGTCCTTCATGTGTAAAATTGTTTGGAGCAATTAAGTCTTTCCCGGATTGAATAAATACTCAGATATCAAATTGTGCAAAAGTTGAACTACGGAAAAGTGTACCTAAACTGTATACATGCTCACATACAATTGCGTAAAAAATAAACTACTAAAAAAATAAGAGTATCCCCAAGATAAAACCGTAGCGTTAGCACGAGCATTATACTAGTGGATTTTCAAATAATACTTCTTTGATCAATGCTTTATCAACTGTCAGGACAAGTAAATAGAGGTACACATTTATGTTCAGGGTCTGATGGGTTCTATTTTATTTATTGTGCGTGCATTGCTACTATTACGAAACTATTGCTAACAGTTCCACACATGGTGTGAAAAATCAAGTGTTTTTTGTTTGACTGAGAAGCTAACATCCACTCAATCTAAGATTTAATGTTTTTTATTCTTTGCACAGGTTGCTTCAACTAGCTGGTGCCACAATATTTCAATCACTATAATGCAATTCAGTTACAGGCTTTGGTCCAGATCGTTTCTCGATAAGAGCAAGAATAGACAACTCATTCTGTTTTCTGTTTATTAGGTGACCATATTCTTTTCCAACAGAAACTCATAACTAGATGGTTCTGCGTATAAATGAAATCTAATTGTTGTTATATTTTGAGGATTTGGGTTGACAGATATAACAGTTATGCATGTCTGCCATTATTTTGTCAATGTACTGAAACAGTGAAACTGAAGTTGATAAGCGTTTTTAGGCTTAAGACATTTGTTGAACAGACAGTTCACATTTTGCCAAAATTGATGTAAACTGAGTTCACCATTGGGACTTGGCACTTGGCAGAACAAAAAAAAAACATTTCCGTTGACGTTATATAGTGATAGTACTTTTCTTTCTAATAGATTGTTTTCTGGAGCTCACACACAGCCCTTTTTAAAGGTCAGGTGCTGCAATGCTGTCTCATCCTTCAGGTAATTGGCTTATACGAGGCATTGCCTTTTTTTGTTTTGGGATTGCTTTTAGCTAAGTGAACTCTGAAATTATAAACACATATTCCATCTATGACTGTTTTGGACGTGATGATATGGGGGCTTGTTTTACCTAAAGTCAAAGGGGAGTTAAGTTTCAGAGTTCAGACAGTGATGTCTTGTTACAGAGAATGTTACCTAAGGTGTTTGTTGAGCCCTGAAATTGCCACTGTCTCAATTGGCTTTTCCAAATCTAATCACATCCGACACATTAGAAAGCTACATTCTTTCTTCTTAAATAGTGTAATCATTAGAGACGTCTGTTGTGGGAACGAGCCAGTCTTGCACTCGGCTTCCCACACCGAGACCTATGGAGTCGCCTGAGTGGAGGGTGGGTGGGGAAGCTCCGACGATGCGTCACTTCCTGCCTCAGTGGCCTATGCGGGCTGTGGATGATGACATTAAGGTATTTGATGGTGCCATGGGAGGTTTGCGGCTTCGTGGCTGTGATTTCACGTGAACTGACACACTGATTTGCTGCCTTTGCTACGCAGAGACAGAGAGGCATGCGTTTTGTGGGGAAGTACAGGCCGTAATGATGCTAGCACGGCTCTGAGAACTGATTACTAATGTTGTGGTGTGGTAACATTTGAATTGCGTGGTTTTGCAGGCGTACTGCACCATTGATGGCATCTCGGTAGATATTCCCATTACAGGATTGGCACAAAACCGAGTAGTATATGTACAGTTCTTGGTACTCAGGTTTCTAATTGCAGTTTCAGTCTAGGTTTTATTCAAGATACTAGCAGCAGTAGGAGTTCTATTCTATTTTCAGTTAAGAGTTTTCAATGCATGATTGCTTGCAGGGAAATCAAAGCCAGAGGAGCCATATGTTTGATGCTTGATTATCATTGTCGCAGTGGCCTGTCATATATATCCATAGCTTGAGGAAGTGGGTATCCTTTTTCGCTTTTTTTTTTACTACAAAAGACAGGAAACGTACAAGCTAAATTGCAGTTCATGCTTGTTGCTGCAAAAGAGAAAGATCAAGAGCTGCCTACGTGACTCTTGTGAGATGATACGAAATAGAGAATAGATCTTGTTTTGTCCAAGCTCAAAATTGCAAGGAATGCATATTATTTAGGGAGAAGCTTTAACTCATCATGTATCATATATGCAAATTATTATGTTTGTCAAGAAAAAAAGATTATTGGTGACTCCACTGATTCATTTTGAAGACATGTTCTATTTATTTTCATGCTTCTTTTATTGTGTTTATTATTTTCTGCTGCTCTCATGTGACGTTATGTGATGGAATTTTATATTTTATATATGTCTATATTAATGCATGGGCAATCACCAAGCAAATCATAAGTTAGATGGTTGAGGGGAGACAACTTTATTATGCACACATAAGTGTTTTCATTATTATATATACATGGTCATATATAATTGTGTGAAAATGAAACTATGGACAAAATTATCGTTCTTAAAAATAAAGCCGTAGCGTTAGCACGGGCATTATACTAGTTAAAAAAATTGGTCACTCTAATTGCACGTGTGGTGGCTATCTGAGGCTGCGGCCTGCATATTTTTGGTCAATGCACTGAAATGATTCAATTCTGCAGAAATTTAGAACAAGATGGAATGAAGAAATAAGGGCAACATTGTTGTCTTCTACCCTGCATCGCTCTTTATTACTAAGCTTAGATGGCGTTAATTTTTAATTGATGAGAGAGGAGAAAACCAAAAGCAATTTTTTCTCATAAACGGTGTTGGCCGATAAAGATCGGGACGAGTAAAGACCAATACAAGAGAACACCCAAATTATTGAGACGTAAAAATCAAATCCTCTCATAATTTCATAATAGTGTGCTCGGGCGAGGAATTTCCAAACGTGGCTCACATGGTTTAATGTATGTGCGCTTTTAATATCTAGGTAGTGAGGACTATCTAAACGGCCTATCTATACTAAATTTAGGCAGTGAAGGTCAAAAAACGCATTTCAACATACTATCTATTGGATTATCTACTTTTGTTGGCTACCTAAATTCTCTCCATCTCTACTTATTGATTTCCTCTTTCCCCGCGCGTCTCTCTCTTCGCGTCTACACTCGTCGCAGGTCCTTCGCCTACTCCCGCCCCGGTATGCGGCCGCCCCTGCTCCTCGCTAGCGCGACCCGCCGGCCCCTGCTCACTGTCGGTGCGTGGCCGCCCCTGCTCCTCGTTGGCGTGACCCGCCGGTCCCTACGCCCGCCGACCCCTGCTCGCTGCCGGCACGCGGCCACCCCTGCTCCCCTCTGGTGCGCCCCAACGGCAAGCTGCTCCTCCACAACAGTTGTAGGATGCCAATATGGTCCCTTCCCCATCCCCGGTGCGGCCTCCTCCCCCAACCCCGGTGTGGCCTCCACCTCTACCCGGCGCACCTCCTCCTGTTGGCCTCCACGACGTCAACTGCGCCTCCTCCCCTATCAGCCTCAACGACGGCAGTCGTGCCTCCTTCCCCGCTGGCCTCGCTGACGACGGCCGCACCTCCACTGGCATCCACGACAGCAGGCACGGCTCCAGCGACTCCACCCCCTGCTCGTTGACAACTTCATCCACGAAGAAGAAGACATAAGGAGAATGACATGTGGGACCCACCTCATTTTCTACAGGGATGGGTCTGGCCGGTAGCCTATTTTATGTAGCAGTGTTGGAGTTGGGAGAAAAATATAGGTAGTAGAAAGATTGTCAGCTACCTAAACAAGGAAATAGGTATAGCCTATTTTAGGTAGCACCGTTGTAGTTGCTCTCAAGTCACGCCTCACCAGCCGTTGCTCGTCGTTGCGCGCGCCTGGATACTAGTCGCCGCTCGCCGCCGACGACTGTTGGTCGCAGAGTGCTGCTCCCCGTGCTGACTTGACGCTGCTAGGTGCTCGTCACGCATGCCGCAGCTCGACCGCTGGCAGAGTTCTTATAAGTATCAGCTGAACTTTCTCTCCTCTCCCTGCGTCAGGGGGAGCAGTGGTTCCCGTGGTCTAAGCAGGACCTGCGGCGGCACAAGCGGCTTCTCACGCAAGTGACTACAATCTTCCTTTTTTTCCTTTTACTTTTTGTCCATTTTCTGCTTGTCGGGGTTTTCTTACGTTTCTTGGAATCCAGTGCTGTCATTGCGCCCTTGCGCTCTGCTTTTTTGGTTTTTCATCTCTTCCTCCAATAGCTCGTGAATCTGTGGCGGTCGCCGCCGCATCCGGCGTCGCCACCATGGCCGGCGTGGGAGGGGCGGGATGGAGACGATGGAGGCGGTTGGGGCTAGGGGAGGGAGAGGCGTGGGCCGTCCATCGCTCGCCGATCGTCGGTCATCGTCGTCGGAGGTCGGAGGAGGAGGTGACAGGGAGAGAGGAGCTGAAGAAAGAAAAAGACCGCGTCGGACGGGTTGCAAGAGTGGGAGACAGGAGTCAGCGTGGTGTCCTATGCTTAGAGCAAGAGTAATAGAAACGTTGGCAGCGGGCTGCAAGAGCAGTGCCACGTATGTAAAGCCTGCTTCGTATAGTAGCTGGGCCGGTAAATGAGCTGTAAAGAAGTCCTGCATTTAATGCTCTAGCAGCTTCACAGAGAGAGAGGAGAAACAAACGTCAACTCCCAGTCGACGACAAGCCAAACGTCGGCTCAACATCTCTCTCTTCGCGTGGCAAATTTTTCGCTGACATGGAGCTCATCTCGCCCGCTCCCAGCCGCTTATAGTACTTGCTCTTAGGACGTTTTATCTGAAGCATTACCGATAAAAGAAAATTCCGCAGTTCGGCTCCAGCTGCATCGGTGGGAGCTGGTGGGGCACGCGCTACGTACGCAGGCGAGGTCGTGCTCGTGCTCGTGCTCGTGCCTTCGCTGATCGACCCTGCACGCCGCGCGCCGATTCCAGCCGGCTGAAGGTGTGAGAGTCGGACAGGTGGGGCTGCAATCTCGACACTGCTCCACCGTCCGCGAGAAACGACGACGACCCTTTTGGCCGTCTCCTCGTTTTCCCCGATCCCAATTCATCAAAACCCTACCTCACTCTCACAGTCTCGCTCAGCCGAGCCACTCCCATCGCTTCCTCTTCGCATAGCTCCGCGCCTCCGCCCCTTTCTTTCCCAAGAAAAACCCCCGCCCCTCCGGTTTCTCCTCGCATCAACTCCGCCTCCTCATCGATCGGTCCTGACATTGCAGAAACCTCCTCTGCTCTCAGTTGGAAAGGAACCATTTCCTCTCCCTGCATCTGGGGGAGCAGTGGTTTCCGTGTTCTGAGCCGGAGCCGCGGCGGCGGAAGCTGCCTCTCACGCAGGTGACTGTTCCTTTTTTTTTTGTTCTTTTTTCTTCCACTGCGCAATTTGAAGTCGATCGAAGCGAAAAAGTTTGTTTTTTTGATCCTGCTCGGCGGGGTTTCTTACCTTCGTTCGATTATGCTGCGTGGAGTTCTTGTTGCGGCTGCGCTCTGTGTTTGGTTGGGGTTTTCGTCCCTCTTCCCGCAATGGATAGCTCCTGTGCCAGGAATATTTGTGATCGGAGCGATTTTTTTTGTTTTTTTTATCTTGCTCGTCAGCGGATTTCCTTGCCTTCGTTCGATTACGGTGCGTGGGATTCTTGCTCTGGCTGCACTCTGTTTTTTGGGGTTTTTTTGCCCCGCTTCTTGCAATGGATAGCTCTTGTCTCATCAGAAATATGTATGATTGAAACGAAAATATTTGTTTTTTTATCCTGCTCGGCGGGGTTTCCTTACATTTCTTCCATTATGGTGCGTGGAATTCGTGTTCCGGCTGCGCTCTGTTTTTTTTGGGGGTTTTCTCCCCTCTTCTGCAAGGATAGCTCTTGTTCTGGAAACACTTGTGATCGAAGCGAAAATGGTTGTTTTTTTTAATCTGCTCGTGGGGGTTTCCTTGTATTCTTTCGATGTGCCAGGAATTCTTGTTACCGCTTAGCTCTGTTTTTGGGGGTTTCGCCCCGGTTCCTGCAATGGATAGCTCGTGTCGGAAATATTTGTGATCAAAGCTATGAAAATATTTGTTTTTTCATCTTGGTCCGTGGGATTTTCCTTACAATCGATTACTGTGCGTGGAACTCTTGTTCTTACTGTGCTGTGTGTTTGGGGGGTTTTCACCCCTCTTTCTGGATAGCAAGGAACTGTGTAAACCTTAACTGAATTTATCTTTTGCAACTTTTCTGCCTGATGAGCAGAGGATGGCAGAGACAAGCGGAGGATCCGAGAGAAATGCTCTAGTACCGTATTGTGGTGGGATCAAGGAAGTTGATTCTTCAAGAGTATACAGGTTCCAGGTCTTGCTGCCAAGTGGCGTGAGCAGTAGGCTCACTTTGCATGGCCGTGAGATATCAGTTTCTGATCTCTTGCTTAGGATTAAGAGGGAGTTGGGAAATACACACTGGGATGTCAATGGCAAAGTTTATCTTACTGACTTGCTTGACAGAATAATAACAGACAAAATCAAGTTGAGCAACTTCGACACCAAGAGTGTCAACATATTAAAACTCCATGTAAGCCCCTTACCATTTCTTTTGTCATAACAGTGTGTTGTGTCATGAATTTTTGACTCATGACATGGCTGTTATTTTACCAGGATGGAAAGGACGGATCAACCAATATATTTGAGGTGAGTTATTTATATAATGCTCTTCTACCCTTTAAACTTTATTTACCTATTCTTGATATAAAGTACAGATCACTGTACACTTCTTTAAGAATCGATGCATGTATCCTATCATGCTAAGATACAATTTCTGCATAATCATACTGTTGAGATCCCATGTTCCCTTCCTTTTATAAGGGTCAAGATCCTTGTGTTCGTGTTGTGTCTCAAGTATTCATGAATCAGTTGACTAGATCAAGCTGTAGTGCGGATAATCCATATCTTATTTCTTACTTAAAAAGTTGTTGCATTATCTGCAGAATATGTGGGATCTTACCCCTACGACTGATCTGCTTCAGGAGCTTCCAGCAGAATATAGCACTGAGAGTGCTCTTGCTGATCTTACTGTTAGTTTTCTTATATATTCTGATTTCTGGCTCTTTCTCATGGTGTCCTGTCCATTTGCCTTTATCATTCGTTCCCCTTACCACAGGATAATGCACTGCAAGCTTTGTGGTCAAATGCCCAAGGAGAAAGAAAGCTCATCAAGTTAGTACCCTTGCATTTGTATTATTACCATCAAATTGCGAGGGTCTAAAAGAATCGATCTTTGATATTGTTTCCTTTATACGTTCAACAAGCCTATCACTACACCTATCTATATCCTCTTGTAGTTATTAAGCTGCATTTAGCATGTAATGCTAAAAGAAAAGGGTAATTGATACACCAGCACCACCATCTTAATGCAGTTAGAAAGGATGAGTTGAACAGTTAGAAAGAATGAGTTTTCACATTATGAAAGCTACTACTGCTGGTAGAAGTAGTGTGCAAGGTTCTCTTAATGTGTTAGTTTAACAGATAAAAAAGTGTTACTGTGCTGCACTTTGTATTTAGCTTGTTTATTTTTCCACTGAGTACTCAACATGGAGTGAATGAGTTGAGTGTTGGTTTTAATATTATCATCTAAGTAAAAAGTTAATTGTCATGATGTCTTTGCTGTCGGTGTTTATGGGTTAAGTTTGTGACCTTCCGTTATTCAGAGTTTTGTCCTCAAGTTTACATATAGTTACACTACACATTTTCTCCACTTTGTCAGTATTCAAGTTTGTGACCTTTATTACTTTCTCTGCGGTTAGTATTTATCTTCTTGGGATACATGTCTTTTGGACTGCAGACTTGGTATTGTTACTGAAATTCGAACCTTCTTGTAGGATAACTCTTGACAAAGAAAAGATCGTGATTTTTGACACTGGTAGGGGAATGGATGGTTCAGATGGGAACTCTATCTCTAAATGGTAATGTGGGTTGCTCAATCACCGTATAATTTGATTGGTAATTTTTCATTTTGTGAACCATGGTGGGAGTTCTAGGGTGGTGTAGTGTGTGTCATTGAATAATATTGGGATACAAGCTCAGGCTTCTTAACAAAAGCTCCAATGTTGGATTGGATATCTAGATTACACACTTCCGTGATTTTTTCTGCTCAAATGAATAAGAGCTCACTTCACTCTTTTATTTTTTATTTGATTCTCGATAGATCTATTTTTGTTTGAAGTATCCTTGAGAAGAAAAAGATTTACATCCAAGTTATGGACATTTTAGTATTTTTCCAAGTTCCAACACATGAATATATGAACCTCAGTAGTACTTGCATTTATGTTCGTTCATACTATTTTCTCCATTTATAGTAGTGTGTTAAAAATTAATCTCACATATCGTGCAGGGGAACAATGGGTTCGTCAAACCATAGAGTATTTCGGAAAAAAGGTATTGGTGGGGAAGCACCATACTTATTGGTGAGAACACTTCACTGATTGCACTTCGATTTATTTCCGTTGCATTGCATTGTATATGAAACAGTAAGGCTATTATTGTTTGGAAAGCATCCTGGCTGTGCAAATGTGCAGATTTGGAGTTGAGCAAATTGGTGGACAGTAGATTTACATCCACATTTGGTTGTTTGGATTAGGGTTCTGGAAAAGGAATAGGAACGATGGCAGCCTCACTGTAGAAAGCAGAATGTGGTTGGAGGAATAACCACACTACCATTGTGGGGGTTTTCTGTTGTACTATACCTGTACATGGCAATATATATGAAAGGCACCCCCATAATGGGAGTGGTTATTCCTCCAATTTCATTATGTTTTCTACATAGTATTAATTGCCCAGGACTATAGATCCCCTCGCCAACTTAAAACCGTAGCGAGCCACTCTCCTGGCAGCGTGCATATATGGTATAAACGCTGCTAGTGTGATAACATATGTACTCACGTATTAGACGTAAAGGTTAATAGTGGGTTGGTGGCACGTGCATTATGTGTGGTGGAACTGTTTTAAGATGATATTGGCAAATATAAGACAGACATTATCACGAAGTAGGTGCTCCACTATGTCGATCACCTAAGCCGGATAGAGTCTTATCACAGAAAATCTGGTGTCACTCCTCGTGAGTTAGCGTCTTTTGGTCTTGAACTTCAAACGTCTATTCTAATCATACCAAGGTGCGCTTGTCACATGAGGATGATTGCTGGTTTACAACATAAATCTTGTTTGTATTGGTATTAGTTCATAAGCTTTTAGGACTGGAACAACGGTGTTTCTCTGTTTCTGCAGCAAATACTTTGTTATTGGCCAATTTGCACTGAACGGTGATCAACAGTTTATTGTCGGATGCTGGAGTGATAGCATAGGGTATTGATAAGAATGTGGACTTGTGGTCATGGTTTTATCATGTGAATATTGCTACTCAGTTTTATCAATAAGTAGGACAGATGGAAATAGTATATCTTCTCTGTCCAAAATAGAAGGTTGAAAATTTATAGTGCGAATGTATCTCTTTTGTAGATTGCAACCATTCTACTACTGTTAAGGTTTGATTTGGGATGTTGATTGGATTATCGTTAATTCTATCACTTAACTGATGAGTATGTATTTTGCTATATTAGCAATGCTTGGACCTTGTATGCATCAGTTTACTAAGTTGTATCTATTTGACCAATTTAACAGGGAATGAGTGGGGGGATTTAAGTGCTAAAATAACCTCCCACACTCTAGCCATCGGATTAGATTTCTACGGTCTTGATTAGAGTTTGCATAGTTTGCACGGGAGGTTGGTTTGCATAGCATACGTTCCGATTTAACAGTTGTTTGAGCGTTGCACCCACCTTTCAAGTTGTTGTATTGCGGATGCAATTCACTCTTTAAATATATCCAAACTTATGTCCTGTGGGAAAGATAATATTGGTAGTCCAACCTTTTTTTTAAATGCTTAATCTAAGTTCCCTCAGCTCTCCTTTTCAAAACAGGGTATAATATACTTGTTCTCTTCATTTCATATATCCGGCTGTGGAAAGATGGCTGCAGTGCAGTCATTTCATATTATCATGGCCAGTTAGCAACGGCTTGAGTTAAAAGAAATTTTTCGTCTCCATATTTTGCAATTTCCTTTCTATATGCCTTTTCGTATGTAAATATACTGCACTCCTTCATAAATCTTCTTTATTTTTGTAGATAAAACTTAATGAGTATCTTAATGACTCGAAAAAAATGTGATACAGTTAAAGAATTCATTGTGTAGGCTGCTCATGTATTAATTAAATCATCTATCCTTGTACCTAAACCAGGCTTTTAGATCCCCTAATGATATTTCGGGAACGTATGCTATGCAAACTAGCCTCCTGTGCAAACTATGCAAACTCTAATCAAGACCACATAAATCTAATCCGATGGCTAAGGTGTGGGGGGTTTAAGTGCTAAAATAACCCCACCTTTAGGATGGGATGAGTGGGGGGTTTAAGTGTTAAAATAACTAACCCCACCTTTAGGATGGGATGAGTGGGGGGTTTAAGTGTTAAAATAACCCCCCACACCTTAGCCATCGGATTAGATTTATGTGGTCTTGATTAAAGTTTGCATAGTTTGCACAGGAGCCTGCATAGCATACGTTCCCTGATATTTCTTATATATATTGATGCCTTTTGTATTTTTATTATTTATTTTATAAGTTTATTTTCCTTTTTTCTGTCATATTAGTTGCTGATGTTGGGTTTCATCTCTAGTGTAACCAGCTGGCTTGGACTAAATGGCTTTGTTGTTGTTGTACTTATGTATTGATTTTATTACATATTTGCAGCCCTTCTTTGGCATGTTTGGTTATGGTGGAACTATTGCCTCAATGCATCTTGGAAGGTATGCATTTGTCACATAATCTAGATAGATTTTTTTTAAGCTTCATGAGTTTGTTCACATTCTTCTCTGCAACAGAAGTGCTATAGTATCCTCTAAAACCAAAGAATCAAAAAAAGTGTTTACCTTGCACCTTTCGAGGGAAGCCTTGCTGAATAACCAATCGTCTAAGAATTCCGAACACACTTGGAAGGTTTCTTTTGCTCTCCAATTTTTACTTTTTTGCCATTGTACTTGCTGTAAATTGCAAAGTAGATGAGATCAGTACCCTCTGGATTGCAGACTGCTGGAGGACTTAGGGATCCATCTAAAGAGGAGATCTTGTTATCACCACATCAAAGTTTTACCCAGGTGAACTACTTTCTGAATTTCCTTTTTCTTTAGCCGGTGATTTATTCTCAATGTAGTGAGTGTGTGTGTGTGTGAGTTCGGGTCTATGTATGACTCCTTCTATTAATATAATGATACGCAGCTCTCCTGCATGTTCGAGAAAAAAAAAAACTACTTTCTGAATGTTCTGGTGTCCCTAAACAGTGTCCTGTGTTGAATGTTTTCAAAAGAAATTGTTGCGATAACTCAGTCTTAAATAGGAAATTCCAATAACATTTTTCTAGGGTATATGTGCTCACTTAATATTTCAGGGAGAAGTAACCTTTCTCTATGGCCATTCATCTTCTAATGGGAACTTTAATATGTCATCATTATGCTATGTTGTGTGCAGCCTTATGGGGCATGTGAGAACCTATGCTTGTCTCACACCCTCCTATCTAGTAGAAATGAGTGAACCTTCCCTTTGATTTAAAATATTTAAACACTGTCATGACTGGTTGGTAAAGTATTTTACTCATTAGTGTACTAGTCATATATACTTCTCAAGTGTCTGTTTTGAAACCCGTTTGCACCTTTGTGTTCTATACAAGTTTCAAGAACTAAATCCGCGTTGGAGCTTATGTAGTTTGATAATGTTTTGTCAAGTTGTTCACCTTTTAAACATACTTAGTTGGATTATAGAGAAAATGGACTGATCTGTTGTCTCTTGTTAACTTCCATTCTGCAAACGTATAACTCTTCCTGCACTTATGTTTTAATTCACATTCACAGGTTGAGATCCATGGAATCAAAGGACACTTAGAAGAAGCTAGACTTTGTGGTTTTCTGAAGGACATATATTTTCCATACATACAGGTTCTGATATAAAATCATTCCATTCAATAATCTAGTGACTTAATAATATCTTTATGTTATCTTAGCAAGGTTAAGTTTGAAGTTTCCATTTTTGCACTATATTTGGGAATGAATAGGTGTGCTTGTTCTTTGAATTTATTATGAACTGAAAGATTTCCATGCCAAGTTTTCCTGGAACCAGCAAGATCTACATAGTAAACTGTTTAATTGTTTGTAGAATATTAAAACTAAAGCCAGATGCGCAAGCTATTGAACCTTTTGAATAGCTCCTGGAAACTAATCTGTTTAATGAGGGCATTGTAATTAAATTGAAACAATAATACTCATTTGTGCATCTTCCCTGGCATAATTTGAATGTGCAATGGACTTATACAGTCCGGCTAACCAAGCTTAATTGGTGTGTTTCTCAAAATCCAATTAAAGTAGCTCCAAGCTTGAAACTAAAGCTTGAGATCTAGTATCCAGATAATCACCTGTTACCTGCCTTATTGGTGGCCCAAAACTCTTTTTTTGAAAATAATATTTTTGAAGTTCTTTTTTAAAACAGTAACATTACCACTGGTCTCAAAATGTGGCTCGGCTACAAGTTGAATTTCTGAATCCATGATGATCCATCATCCATCTGATGCATTTCACTTTTACATGTTTTTATTAGTGTTTTGACAAGATCTGTGGAGGGTTTGGTAATATTCTGTTTGCAAATTAGGATTATACCCTAATCAGTGCAGTTATACTAATGAGATTTGTTTCTAATTTGTACAGTATGATGAGGATAATGAAGGGAGAAATACAAGGAACCCAGTCGAATTTGAGGTTTGTCTAGCGTTCCCTGATAGTGCTACAAGTCTCAGTATCAGACCATTAGACCATTACTGATTAGTTAAATCTGAAAGAGGAAAGTGCACTAGTGGTTAAACTTGATCGGTATTGTCACATATGCCCCTGAACAGTTTGCAGTTTTAGGTCCACGAACTTTGCTAATTCCCGTTCAAAAAAAAAAAATGAACTTTGCTAATTAGATCACTGGAGGTCCAAATCTACAGTGGGGGGCCTCCCTGCTGTATTTAATGTTAAAAAAACTGGAGGTCCGAATCTCTCTTATGAATGCTGATAGTGATGGGCCTACATGACATTGATGTCACCCAATTTTTTCCATCATCTTGCATATGGCCACACATGGGAGAAAATGGAAAATAAAAAACAATGTGGAACCTACGTGTAATCCCCTAGAATCATCTTTCTCATTCCTCATGTGCGCCATAGAGGTATGCATATGCCCATTAAACATTTGGACCTTGTGTGGCGCAATGAATGATGGGCCACCCAGAATCTAGCCTACCAAATTCTCATCAAATTGTCGACATGAAAAGTTGGCATAGTTGAATTGGAACGATCCACATGGTCACAAAATGTGCAGCTTTTATTTACCAGTTTCTTTTGTTAAGAGATGCCTTTTTGTGGATGTATTTCAGGTTAATGGTGTAAATTTATCTGAGACACAAGAGGGTGAAGTCACAGTAACTAATATGTACTCTTCACATGGTCCTCATTTCATTTTGCACATGACATTTACACAAAAAACCACAGGTAAATTATCCTCTTCCATTAAATCTAGGATATGATATTTTTTCCGTCGCCTTAATTTGTTTTCATGTTGCCTCAACAGCTTGTAAAGCCCATGCGCGATTGAGTTGTGTGTATTTTCCAATCATAAAGGTATTATAGAATTTCTTATGATCTGTTAATATGTTGTAGTGCGCCATCCTAACTCTCTGTTCTTCAGGGAAAAGAATCTATAGATTCTATCTTGGATATTTTAAGACTTGGTGGCTTGGAAATAAAAGAAAATTTCGACAACTTCTCTCGCGTATCGATTCGACGACTTGGACGTTTACTTCCTGATGCTAGATGGGTACACTGTTGAAGGCCCACTCTAATTTAGTCATGAGTTATGATGTGCTCTTTCTGACTTTCATGTTCTGATTTTACATATCTAGTTAGTAAGCCAACATCTATGCAAAGCATTCTGTTCTATGACGTGCAATAATGTTTTGCCTTGCTAGTTTTGCCTTTCCTTCTACTCTTGTAGCACTATAGCATTTCCTCATGTTTCTTGGTTGAAGCATAATGAAATCTTACCGTTTTCACAAGGCGCTAGTAGTGAATATCTTACCTTCTATCATTCTATAACATGTTCATACTGAAGCCATCAGTACCAATTTTGTTGAACTCTGATTTGGACTATTCCATAAAACTTTAGCACAATTTCTCCTGTAACAAATTAGGTTATCATTTATGGCTAGCCTGCATGCTTATCACAGCCTTTGTTGTGGATCGTTTACAGCCCATTTGGTTAACTGATTGGTTTGGTGCTATTATGGAGGCTTGGGTTGAGAGGAAGAGAGGGCGTCGCCTGGGGGGCCTTGCCCATGGCTGAGCAAGAGAGAAGGCTTTTCCTTCTAATTCTTGCTTGATTGGATTGATACATCTCTCCTTATATAGAGATGCTTACTTGACCCCTAAGCAAGCGAGACTTATATATAGGCCCATCACAAAGCCCAATCTCCCCTTAATTTTCTCCCAATCACTCCTGATAAGCTTCTACATTAACGCCTGATAATGGTGCGCCTAGGATTCCCCTCAATTGGACGTAAATCTAGCCACTTTCTTGATTTGATGCCTCAACACTACTACACCCCTCCTGCACAAGCAGCTTGTCCTCGAGCTGACGAGCTGCAACCTAACTTGCTGCCTCTGGAACATAAGCTGCCTCTGGAACATAAGGTGGACGCCATCCACACACTGGAGATGCATGTGTACCTGGATCCCATGGTGCAGTCTGGCAGGTGTCAAGACCTTGGAGTGGTCGCAACAGCGACCAGCAGAGGCACCCTCGCGGTGGCGCTACGCGATGCCTGCCTACCGGTGACCCCATGCCTTCTCCCCGCCGGATGCCTACTGGTCCGCGCCGCACAGGGAAGAGAGGAGGCCTTCCGATAGGGAACACTGAGGTGGGGTGTGCCTCCCCAACCCTTGTCGCCGCAGACTCTCCACCACCCGCAGGGGAAATAGCATGTCCGCCGTCCGTGTGGGGAACCATATGCCCAAGATCCCCGACGTGGCAGACGAGATCCGTGCGGTGATACGCAATTTGGAGGAGCTACAAAGGGGTGCAAGGCTGAATGGGTTGCAGATCCCACATCTCCCGCACCCGCCGATGCAGTAGGAGGCCACGCGTAGCACCATGTAGCCGCACCACGCTAACACCTGATGACTAAGCATCTCATTTGCTGCTTGATCTGCTGCAACTTCTCACCCTTGGCTTGGATCTGCTGGGCGCTTGTTATGGTGGTGATGTTGGTCGCCGGTTGTCAGGATTCCAGAGCCTCTAAACGCACCTAGAGAGATGCCACCTGCTAGGCAAGGTCGGCCAGCGCCTTGGCGATGGGATCCGACGGCGGCTCACCGGCGGCGGCTCATCGGAACTGGCATCTCTAATACCAGATGTTATGGCGGGGGCTCGGGTCAGCTGGGGACCTTGCCCACGGCCGAGCAAGAGAGAAGGCTTTTTTCCTTCTAATTCTTGCTTGATTAGATTGATACATCTCTCCTTATATAGAGAGGCTTACTTGACCCTTATGCAAGCGATCCTTATCGATAGGACATGACATAGCCCAATCACCCCTTAATTCTCTCCAATTAGCCTTGCTAATGTTCTATATTAGCACCTGCTAATGGTGCGCCCAGGTTTCCCCTCAATTGGGCGCCAATCTAGCAACTTTCATGATTTGCTGCCTAACACTTTGTAACTTCATATCTTGTACAACCCATTTGGTTAACACAATGGCTTGGTAACATAAAATCCGGTACCACATCAAGAGAGAATTGCTTGCAGAACCTCTCTGTTGCCTGATTTATTCAGTAACTTTTGATAGTGTTGACCAGCCCAATACATTTCGCATGTGCTAATATCTGACCTGCTGAACCGAGTTTTGGTTCGACTTCGTGGATTTTCTTCTCAAACTCAAATACTATGTCCCGGTGTTGCAGATCCTAAGCAAGATTCATCTTTGGAAAATTACTAGTGGGAGGATATTGTTAACTTGATAATGCTAAACTCCCTATAGTGAAAATTGAATACATTATATATTTCCAGCACAACACAAACCAATTTAGACAAATAATTCCTCTTTTATATTCAGAGTGAAATTATTTTGTGTGGATGCGACTTATTGCAGATGAAACTCAGAGCCCCACAAATCGGAACTGGCATCTCTAATACCAGATGTTATGGCGGGGGCTCGGGTCAGCTGGGGACCTTGCCCACGGCCGAGCAAGAGAGAAGGCTTTTTTCCTTCTAATTCTTGCTTGATTAGATTGATACATCTCTCCTTATATAGAGAGGCTTACTTGACCCTTATGCAAGCGATCCTTATCGATAGGACATGACATAGCCCAATCACCCCTTAATTCTCTCCAATCAGCCTTGCTAATGTTCTATATTAGCACCTGCTAATGGTGCGCCCAGGTTTCCCCTCAATTGGGCGCCAATCTAGCAACTTTCATGATTTGCTGCCTAACACTTTGTAACTTCATATCTTGTACAACCCATTTGGTTAACACAATGGCTTGGTAACATAAAATCCGGTACCACATCAAGAGAGAATTGCTTGCAGAACCTCTCTGTTGCCTGATTTATTCAGTAACTTTTGATAGTGTTGACCAGCCCAATACATTTCGCATGTGCTAATATCTGACCTGCTGAACCGAGTTTTGGTTCGACTTCGTGGATTTTCTTCTCAAACTCAAATACTATGTCCCGGTGTTGCAGATCCTAAGCAAGATTCATCTTTGGAAAATTACTAGTGGGAGGATATTGTTAACTTGATAATGCTAAACTCCCTATAGTGAAAATTGAATACATTATATATTTCCAGCACAACACAAACCAATTTAGACAAATAATTCCTCTTTTATATTCAGAGTGAAATTATTTTGTGTGGATGCGACTTATTGCAGATGAAACTCAGAGCCCCACAAACCAGATTAATTTTGCGTCAGACTACGTCATTTTTTGTTTTTGATCAATCTCTTGACCGCATCATTTATTCACTGTAGGGTCCTCTTCCATTTATGGTACCTAAACAAAGAAGAGGCCAAAAGGTTGAGTTGTTTAGGCGATGCTGCAAGAGGGTGAAATGCTTTGTAGGTAAGCTCAAGACACTGCTTCTACTTGTTACCAGACCATTAAGTTTCCCAAGGTGGTACTTGGATAGTTTTTGAGATTGGTTTTTACTCGCAACCAATGTTAGCTGAAAAACCAGGAAAAAATCATTCAGATTTTACAAACTTGTGTGCAACTACACATCTACCTTCGTTGTTTGGTTTTACATATTTTAGTACTTGTATTTTTGTATTCAACAAACTTACACAACCCTCACTGGAAAACTGTTTTTTGTAGCTAGATCCCCATGCTATGTTGTTGCATGCTTGTTTTAGTAGATCCAAGGTGGCAGTTGTTTTGGCAGTATGGATATTATTGTTTTAAGACCATGATGAACCTCAAGCTCATAGTAGTGATAATTGTCATGCTGGTTGACTAAATAAGTACCTATGCTAGACAACGAGGTACATGACATATTGTCTGTAACTTCCACTATGAGCTGTGCTGGTGAGCCTGGTGAACAGTATCACACTTCTGCATGATTGCCTGCATTGAAGTAACTTATGTACGCACAAGTTTAGATTGCACAACGACTTTGTTTTCTGAAAACTATTAATGACCCATCTGATCCAAACACCTATCAAATTTTATTATTTAATTGCATGCATTATTCATTATTCTTGGTTTATCTGTTTTCTGCAGAAACAGATGCAGGGTTTTATCCAACACTGTCAAAGGTAAATTGCTGTATTTCAGTCCTTATCTGCTATGTTGTAAGATGTAATCTGCTGTCCCCCTTCTCTCCTCTCCCTGCTGCAGTCAAGAGTAGGAGCAGTCAGCTCCTTGCAACTGTAGATCATGGCAAAAGGCCATGTTGTAGTTGGTAGAAGTACATCAGCTAGTAGTGGGCTGATTTAGACTTGTACTAGGGTAGATAGTGGCTGATGTAAGCCATGTAAGAGGTGATGTAGCCACCATACCTAGTGTACCTTAGAAGGTACGAGTTGTATATAACCCAGCTATGGCAATCAAAGGATTCAGTTCTTGTGCCCAACTCATTCAGAGTTTCAGTTCAGCCACTGCTGAACCAAGCAGAGTGTGTGTGTGTGTGAGGCAGAGAGCTCAGCTCTTCTTCTACCTTGGAGCAGGGGAGGAGAGGAGGGAGGGAGAGCAAGTGCTGCTCACCTGGGATTGTGCCAACATATGTTACATTGTTTCTACTTTCCTTCTCATTTCCTATGTTACCAGGATGTACGAAAGAATCGTTGGCCTGCTTTGGTAGACTAAAGATAAAAATAATATATGTAAAGAAAAACTCCCTGGGCACACTAATTTGAAGGTGTTTACAATGGTACACATGCATAACCCACCCTGATGTTCACAAAGTTATTTGTCAAAGCAGAACTTATTTAACTGCATATGTTTGACCGAATCGGCCGGGCGAGGCCCCGACCCTTTTTTTGTATTTTCAATTGAATGAAAGAATAGAGTTTGTACAAAAACAGCTAAGGGCTAAAGACTAGAAAGACACAAAATAAAAAGATTACAAGGCCTACAAGGTTGATGTAGAACATTGGAGTAGAACATCATACATGAGGTAAAATTACATATTTTGCAAAAGTAGTTTGAACTTTGAACCAAGCAATATAATACAACATATATAATATATAACATGTGTTCCAATGGAGCTTGATGTCTTGCCTTCAAAAAATGGAGCTTGATGTCTTGTGGAAAGGAAAAGGCCAATCAGCTGTCTGTCTATAAGTGTGTCAAATTGCTACAATGAAATATTAAGGAGATGTTTTGTAGAGTGTATGTGTATTACATTGATATTTAATTTTATATGGTAGTCAACAGCTACCACATTGATTCATATTCTATGAGTTAGGTACTTGTTCCTTAGATATGCACACAACAATGTTACTAACTGTTGGAGTATGGCCCATGAGGCCCATGTATGGATTCCTATACAGCCACCCATCTAGGGTTGGCCCGTATGAACAGTGAACACAGTTTGCAACATGGTATCGAGCTAGTTTCTCTCGTTCCTCCCCTTCCCCTCACTCCCAGCCGCCGCCGCCAGGCCCTGCCGCCGCCGGCGCGGCCGGCCCGCCATGGCCGGCGCTCCGTCTCCCCCTCCCTCCTATTTCCCGCGGCCACACACCCCTGCATCCGCCCTTCTCATCGCCGGCGGCGCGGTTGGCGGCCCTGGCGCGGGCGGCGCGCCTGGCGCAGGCGCCGGCGGCCTTCCCGTCGTCGTCCCCGGCGCAGAGGAGGGATCCGCCGCGGGCCTTGCGCCTGGCGCGGGCGGCGCGGCCGGAGCCGCCGCCGGCGCCCCTGCTGCAGCTCTCCTTCCACCGCCGCCTCTTCCAGCCTCCGCGGGCGCCCCTGCTGCTGCTTCCCTCGGCGCAGGGGCCAGGGCGCGCCTGGCGCGGGCGGCGCGGGCGGATCCGCGGCCGGCGCCCCTGCTGCAGCCCTCCTTCCACCGCCGCCCCTTCCAGCCACCGCGGGCGCCCCTGCTGCTGCTTCCCTCGGCGCAGGGGGCCAGGGTGCAGGCGGCCCTGGCTCCGCTCCAGCTGCCGCCGGAGCACCTCCAGGCGCGGCCACGCAGGCCCTGGCCGCTGCTGTTGCAGGCGCGCAGGCCCTGGCTGCCGCCGCCGCCGCGGGCGCAGCGCCTGCCGGGGGCGCGCAGGCACTGGCCGCTGCTGCTTTACCCCCGTCTCCGCCTTCTCCCCAGCAGCAGCGCTCCGCCTTCTTCCCGCTGGGTCGCTCGGCAGTTGCTGCGGCCGCCACGGCGCTGGGCATGCCCCAGGATGGCGACAATGCTGCTGCTGTGCCTGCTCCTATGCACCCAGCAGTCAGGGCCGCCTCCGACCTTGCCGCCGACGTCGTCGCTGCCCGAGCCGCGGCGAAGCAGCCCCTAGTCCCTCCTGCCTCACACGGCGGACGGGCCATCTCCTCTGGCTCGGTGGTTCCCCGGGCGTTCCCTACCGCGGTCTTCTGGCCCGACCCGGCCGATCCTCTTGCGGCGCAGTTTCAGGACATCGCGCCGGGGTCCTCGTCTTCCTCGACTGCTCTTGCTGCCACTCCTCCGCCACCATCGTCTCCTCTTGGTCCTCCTTCCTCTGAGCCGAGTGGGGCTGGGGGGGGCCGTGGTGGTCGCCGTCGCCGCGGCGGTGGACGTGGTGGGGGGCCTGGCCGCGGGGACTCCTCGCCGCCGGTGGCTCCCGGCGTTCAGGCGGCGGCCTTGCTCACTGGTGCCCCTCCGGGGACTCCGTGGGCTCCACCTCCCGGCGTCTCGCCCGGGCCTGTCGGTTGGGATCCGGCAGCCTGGGTCTTCCCGTGGTCGTGGGCCATGTGGCCCTTCCCGACTCCCGGCGGTGCGCCTCGCCCACCAGCGGCTCCGGGGGCGGCCATGCTCGCTGGTGCGTCACCGCCACCGTGGGCTACACCTCCCGGCGTCTCGCCCGGGCCTGTCGGTTGGGACCCGGCGGCCTTGGCCAGTTCTTTCAGCACCATGGCCCCGACGCCTCCTGTCGGGCCTGCCTGGATCGCCGACTCGGGAGCCACTTACCATACTACTCCCGACCCGGGTATTCTCTCCTCCGTTCACCCTCCTTCGTCTCACCCTTCGTCCATCATGGTCGCCAATGGCTCGTGTCTTCCTGTCACGTCTGTGGGTGCCGCCGGCGCTCATGGCTCCTTCCGTCTTCCAGATGTTCTTGTGGCACCTTCTATGGTTCACAACCTTCTTTCTATTCGTCGATTTACTGCTGACAATTCCTGTTCCGTGGAGTTTGACTCTTCCGGTCTTACTGTCAGGGATTTGGCTTCCCGGCGTCCACTGCTTCGGTGTGACAGCACGGGGCCCCTGTACACCCTCCGCTTCCCGGCGTCTCCTTCGCCTTCTTTGCCGACCCCTTTGTCAGCTGCTTTCGCCACCACTACTTCCTCCACCACTTGGCACCGGCGCCTCGGCCATCCTGGTCGTGACGCCTTGATGCAGCTCAGTCGTAGTTCCGACATTCGGTGTCCTCGGGCTCACGATGAGCATCTGTGCCATGCGTGTCAGCTGGGCCGTCATGTCCGCCTCCCTTTTCAGAGTTCTTCCTCCCAGGCGGCCCACATCTTTGATCTTGTACATTGCGACCTCTGGACATCTCCCCGTCCTCGGCATTTCGGTTACAAGTTCTATCTTGTGATGCTTGATGATTTCTCTCATTACTCCTGGACCTTTCCTCTCCGTGCGAAGTCGAGGCTTTCCCCGCGATTCTCCACTTCTTCGCTTGGGTGTCTACACGCTTCGGCCTCACCATCAAGGCCGTCCGGTGCGACAATGGTCGTGAGTTCGATAACTCCGCCTCTCGTGCCTTCTTTCTCTCTCACGGGGTCCAACAAGCGCATGTCTTGCCCATACACCTCTTCCCCGAACGGCAAGGCCGAGCGCATGATCGCACCACCACCGAGACCCCGCGCACCCTCCCCGCTTCGGGCGTCACTCCTGCGCGCTCGGGCCGAGAGCTTGCACACCGCCACCTATCTTCTCAACCGCCTTCCTTCCGCCGCCCGCCCGGCTCCGCCACACCACGCTCTTTTCGGTACCCCTCCTCGGTACGACCACCTTCGCGTCTTCGGGTGTGCGTGTTACCCTAACACCACGGCCCCACCGCTCCCCACAAGCTGGCACCCCGTTCGACTCTCTGTGTCTTCCTCGGGTACTCCCCGGATCACAAGGGGTACCGCTGCTACGACCTCACCTCTCGTCGGGTCCTCATCTCTCGCCATGTGGTGTTTGATGAGTCTGTCTTCCCCTTCTCCACCCCCACCACCACCACTTCCACCTCCGAGTTTGACCTCTCCTCTTTGTTTTCCACTGACGCGGTGGTCGAGCCACCTTTGCAGTTGTTTCCTGCAGGTACTACCGCACTGTGCCCTTCGCCGGGGCCGTGCCCCAGCTCACCGGCGGCCAGTGCCTCTCCCGACCCTGCTCCCGGTTCGACCATGGAGGGGCCGAGCGGGGGTGGGGGTCCCGAGCCGCCGCCTCAGGCGCCGCCTCAGGCACCACCTGCGCGCTTCGCCCAGCCGGTGCACGTGTACCAGCGCCGTGGACCGCCGCCACAGGCTCCGCCTCAGACGCCACCTGCGCGCTTCGCCCAGCCGGTGCACGTGTACCAGCGCCGTGGACGGGCTGCGGCGGCGCCGCCGCCGCCGCCGTCACCGCAGGTGGCCTCTTCGCCGGGGTCACCTGCACCACCGGTGGTGCCCCTCTCTCCGCCGGCGACACCGACGCCGCCGCCGCGGCCTCCGGCCGCCCGTGTGGAGCCGTCGGTATACCACCCGCCGCTTCTTCACCGGGACCCTCGTCACACTCACCCGATGGTGACGAGGCAGGCGTCCCGCCCGCAGGCCCTCACCGCCACTGCCTGTGAGTCGGGGATCTCTCCGGTACCCTCTTCCGTCCGCGAGGCCTTGGCAGACCCTCACTGGCGCCGTGCGATGGAAGAGGAGTACGCGGCACTCCTTGCCAACCAGACCTGGGATCTGGTGCCACGTCCGCCAGGCTCCAACGTCGTCACCGGCAAGTGGATCTGGACCCACAAGCGCCGGGCTGATGGTACTCTTGAGCGATACAAGGCTCGCTGGGTACTTCGGGGTTTCACTCAGCGCCCTGGTGTTGACTATGATGAGACCTTCAGTCCAGTGGTGAAGCCGGCCACGTCCGCACGGTGCTCTCGGCTCTCACCCGCTCCCCGGCGGTGCATCGTGGATGTGAAGAATGCTTTCCCGCATGGTCTTCTCCGAGACAGGTTCTTTGCGGTCGGCCGGGCCGGGTTTGTTGACTCCTCTTCTCCCGAGATGGTTTGTCGGCTCAACGGGTCTCTCTACGGCCTCAAGCGAGCTCCCGGCGTGGAACCACCGCTTTGCTTTGCCTTCTGGCGACACCGGGGTTTGTGGAGGCCAAGTCAGATACGTCGCTCTTTGTCTACCACCATGGAGCTGAGACTGCGTACCTACTGCTCTATGTTGATGACATTGTCCTCACGGCCTCGAGTGAGTCACTCCTCCGCCGTATCATCACCTCTCTTCAGCAGGATCTGGGTGTGCTCCACCACTTTCTTGGGGTCACTGTTGAGCCTCACCCTGCTGGGCTCCTTCTTCACCAGCGGCAGTACACTCTGGATATCCTTGAGCGAGCTGGGATGACAGACTGTAACCCCTGCTCTACTCCAGTTGACACGCAGGGCAAGCTGTCAGAGGCCGAGGGTTCCCCAGTGACAGATCCCACCGCATACAGGAGTCTTGCTGGTGCTCTGCAGTACCTCACCTTCACCCGGCCGGACATCACATATGCAGTTCAACAGCTGTGCCTTCATATGCATGATCGGCGGGAGCCCCACACTCACTCTCAAGCGTACGCTCCGCTACCTCCGTGGCACCGTGGACCACGGCTCGCTCCTTCACCGGCGGTCCTCCTCCACCGAGATGGTCGTCTACACCGGACTTTGACGCCGGGCCCGGGCCGGCTGTCCGGACACTCGGCGCTCCACCTCCGGCTACGGCCGTCTTCTTGGGCGGCAACCCGGTGTCCCGGTCGTCTAAGCGCCGGCGGGCCTGGCCTCCCGCTCCCGGTGCCGAGGCGGAGTACCGCGCCGTTGCCAACGGCGTGGCCGAGGCTTCCGGCTCCGGCAGCTCCGGCCGAGCTCCATAGCCCCTTCGCCGAGCCACGCTCGTCTACTGCGACAATGTCAGTGCGGTCTACCTCTCCACCAACCCCGTGCAGCACCAGAGGACGAAGCATGTGGAGATCGACCTACATTTCGTCCGTGATCGGGTTGCCATCGGCGAGGTGCGGGTCCTCCACGTGCCGACCACCTCCCAGTTCGCCGACATCTTCACCAAGGGCCTCCCGTCGTCGACCTTCACCGACTTCCGCTCCAGCCTCAACATCACCAGTGGCTAGTTGCGTCTGTGGGGGGGCTCGTGTGTGTTCTTCTTTTCATGATGTCCAGTCTGACTCCGCTGCGACGGTAGTTCAGACTGCGGGGGAGTGTTGGAGTATGGCCCATGAGGCCCATGTATGGATTCCTATACAGCCACCCATCTAGGGTTGGCCCATATGAACAGTGAACACAGTTTGCAACACTAACTGTGCGTATGTTAAATTTGCAGACTGACTTAGCACAACACAATCATTTTACAAAGGCGCTTCGTAATTGGGGTAGCAATTACTTGAACAGTAGCCCAGGTATTGTTCTTTACCGACCCATCTGATTTGCTTCTCCAGTCGCCTTCTAACAATGCATTTTCTTGCTAAATTCATATTTAATTATTCTAATACTTGTGGTGGTATAAATCTTTTGCTATCTAGCTGAGGAGGTTGATATTGAAGCACGTGGTGAAGATGGAAAACTACTAAGTTATAAACAGTTGGAGAAACAGTATTATGATTGGATCACAAAAATGCATGAAAAATATGATGTGGAAATGGATGGTGGAGATGATGAACCCATGTTTATTATCAATCCAAGTTGCAAGGAGCGACTTGGAATATCCAATGATGGTGAGGGGTTATGGATGCAATACAATTGTGCTTATTATATCAACTAACAAATCATTAAATCTGGTAACATCATCTTATATTATGATCCTGCTGTTGTAGTCATAAGAGTTCATACATCAATTAGCAGAAGAGGGCAAACATGGAGGAGAGGAGATCATCTTAAAATACTTAAGGGAGCACCTGGACAGATGAAAGCTAGTTCATATACTTTGAAAAATTCTTTGTGTACCACTTTGGAGTACATTATTGTCGAGGGACTGCAAGGAGACATTTGTGGTTAGTTCACTCATGCTCTACTGCAAATCTTGTATCTTCATTATCCAAGAGGTTAGTGTATCTTCCATTTCTAATGTGTAGATGTCTTATTCACAGGTGAAGCCCGCCTTATATGCAGGTCTTCTTTATCCCATTTATTATAGTAACCTATTTGCTTCCCTCTTTATGTTTCAGAAAAAAAAATGCTTCCGTCTTCCTGTTGTTTTTTGTAAAGGTAAAGTTTTGTAAAATTTCAGGCCTATTGAGTACCCTGATGAGAAAGGATGCTATATTATTGAAGCTGAAGACACAAATCCCAATATCTTTATCGAAGAATCACTCTCCTTTCCTGTCAGCATTATAGATAATAAAATGGTAACATTTTTGTAAAATGTATGCAAATTTCTGGGCGTTTGCTGTTTGTTTATTTGCTATACTTGCAGTGCGAAATAATGGATGATGGTTCTTGGAAACAAATGCTGAAAAAGAGAAAGGAGAAGGCTCCTGCATCAATAGAAGTTACAAGAAATGTTCATGGACTAGGAGGGGTCAGTAATTTAGTAGACTTACACTCATGTCTTTAAACTGTGTTTTTGTTTAATTGGTATTTTCCTTTTGCGTGTATATACTTATTTGACAGGATCTACCATACGAAGATGTCATGGCTGGTTATCAACCTCCGCATGAGATCATAGCTGTTTTGCGGCCAGGAAATTATAAGTCTAGCTCCACTGGTCTTCCTGACCAAAAGTATATTGTGAAGGATGATGGGCTGGAGATGGTAATGGAGGTTGGATATTTGACGAGTAAAGGCCGTCCATCAAAATTAATACATAAAAGGGTGAAGCCCTCATCACATAATGACATAGATGGCCTTTATTTATTTCCACTGAGGGAAGATTTACCTATCTGTAGCAAATCTGGAGTTTACCAGTTTATTTTCTCTGTGGTAAGTGTAGTACTGTTTAAATATGGAATTAGCTGGAACAACATGTGTTTTAAACCTTACGCCATTTTTTTTTTTGCAGAATTGCAGAGATTCAAATGTCATCCATCATAAGACTACTTTAACAGTTTGTCCAGACACAAACTCTAGGCAATTTAGTGTTGCTGACTCTTCCACTGACAAAACTCCTGTGGATATAAGGTTCTCTCCAGGATGCATGTGTACTTGCTTTTTGTCTTGTGAACATTAAATCAGAATTTATTATGTTTCCATTCTAATTCCTTAATATCGAAGATTAGATACTTAGTTAACTACTCCCTCTGTCCCAAAAAGAATGACGCTATGGGATGCGTGCTGGGCAATGATATAGCTAGGAATCTGGGCACTCTATTGATGAACTGGAAGGTGACTACAATGGCTGCATTAACTTGAATAGCAACAGTAGACGAGATCGTCCCTGGGAGGCTCTAATTGGATAACTCTACTTCTGCTCATCCCTCTCAGTCAGCCCACCTTATATGCCCCTAATGGCCGGCTGCGCACTAACATGCACTCACAATCTGCTGACAAAATCTCCTGTTCCTACTCTCCAGATCCTAACTTGGTCGGCTGCACTAACATTCACTAACAACCTGTTGACCAAATCTCCTATTTCCTAGTCTCGAGCTCCTAACTTGTAGCAGCAGCCCAGAATTAGCCACTGGTTTGCTGGCTCCTTCCTTTGGGATCCAATTCGCATGCCTGGCAAGATTTAGGATAGTGCGTCGATTTGTTGTATGCTAAGGGTAGTTTGGTCCTTTTAGGTGGCCTGCAGAGGTGAAAAGATTAAAATAAAAATGAAAATGAGAGAAAAATAGGTGAAATCCCGATCCCAAATCTTGCGAGGCACGCAAATTGGATCCCAAATATTGAAATTGCTCTTAGTGTACTGCTTTCCAATGAAAGAGTCCACAACAATCAAACTTTCTCAAGTTTGACTAGCTTTATAGAAAATATTACCAACATTCGTATCACTAGATAAATTTGTTATGGAAATACATTCCGTGATATCTACTAATACTAATTATGCATTATCAATATTAATTAATTTTCGTTTATATATAATTAGTCAAAGTTAAAAATGTTTGACTTCTCGGGAAAGAGAATGACATTTGTTATGGAAATACATTCCTTGATGTTGCTTCTTTTATTATGTCTGTTCTTGCTACAGTTACTCTTTGCCTTTCCAGTTTCATAAGAATATTAATATTACAGGCTTGGGTGTCCAATTAGATGTCTTGCTGTTAGAAGCCATGATAATTATGGAAACAAAATTCCTTTCCTCGATACATCTAATGTTATTGCAACTATACTTGATGGTGATGATGTTCTTGCACAAGTTGATAATATTGAGGTGGAACTCTCGTCAGATTCATCAACTTTGAATATCATGGTATGCCGCATGAACATTCTTTTTACAATACTAGCAATATCTGGTAATTTTAATGTTTCATTGTTAATTATATTTGATGTCACACTGGGCATGAAGGATTTTCAGTTCAAAACCAGCAATTTGGATCTGCTACGGCCGAAGTATGAAGCCCAATTGAAGATTTCTTCATCTGCTGATGAGTTTTCTGGTATCTGTCAATGTGAAGGTTAGATAGAAAGCTCGTTTATCTTATCTTTTACATTCATCTTCCACAATTTTATAGTTACATTAATATATTTCGTGAGGAGTTTTTTGTATTATTATTCATTAAGTGCCAAGTCTTGTTCTCACTCAGAGTTAATATGTTTCTGTGCAGTTAAACCAGGCCATCCATCAACCATTAATATTGACATGTCCCTTCTCCCAGAAAAGAATTTAACTCCTGGAAGATTGATTGATAATGTCTTTCTGGAGGTATGTGATTATGATGACTACTTGTACACCACTATTTTACTTAAACATAATTGGTTATATTGCTGATTACTAGTAAGGGATCCAACATAGCTATTAATGTACCAAAAGATTAATTATTTTTTTATCCAAACAAAAAAATAGAAGGTATTTTTTGTGATGGGCACGAAAAGTGTTTCAGAGGTCCTTTTCTAAATCTAAAAAAAAGTGTTTCAGAGGAACAAACTACACTTAAATGCTTGCTTTTCAGTGGTAGTCAATTTCTTGGTCTTTGTTTGGTACTGATTTGTACAACAAAAATTGTTTACTCTTGAGTTAAAATCTGGAACCATGATTAGTGATTCTCAATGCAATAGTTATGTCTTACTGTACATCTGAAATTTTGGGGGTGTATAAAGTATAATATTATTTCTGGTTTAGTAACTCCTCACATGGTGCTTGTTTATCTTAGACCCTGAATCCACTCGATTTGGCAGGTGTTCGATCAGTTCGGCAATCATGTTGAAGAAGGAACAAAACTCAATGTCCATGTTGATGGAATGTGTTTTCAAGAGAAACAGTGCTCTGTTCAGAAGGTAATTGTTTCACATAATGTATGATTACCCAGAAGTATCCAGTGCATGACAACAGGGCCTGAACAGATGTGTTTATCATATCATATGTTTTTTGGAAGATTAGTCATCATATTTATGTATGGTTCTGATTCATCTTTCAATTTTTTTAAAGTACAATGATGTTTTCCACTGGTCAACACAATGCGTCAATGCCAAGACTTTAAATGTACAAAGTTAAACGTTTAATGCATTCTGACCTTAAATTTACCTTCTTTTTGACTAACCACATTACTTTTAGTATTGTTTACTGGCCAGCCTGAGCATAACCAGAAGTATTGACCCAGCCCAACCAGAGAATTTCAATTCCTATAAAAACCCAAGCCTATCCTATGCCCACTGACCCATGCAGAAACCCGCAAAGATAAATTGCAGCTTGGATCTCGTTGTTTGAACTTCGTAAAAATAGGACATGCAACCCGATAGCTAGTGGCACAGTACTTGATCTGTTTTTTTTTTTCAACTCCACTCTTATTTCATTCATAAATGGGAAAATCATAATAGTGTGTTGCACAGCACTTGATCCTTAAAGTGCTCAGGTATAGTTAGAAGAAATCCATACCACTGGCTGTTACTATTCAGATAGTCACTTTTGGACCCTCTAGGTGACTAGGTCACTGCATTGAAAGTTTGAAACATGATAGTTTACTGTTACCCTCATCAAATTGAATTTTAAGGATAGGGAGGCCTGGGTGAAGGACAAAGCTTGGATCAGTTCACATATATGCCATGTGGGGATTTTTTTTTCCACAGTGACAACTAATTTGGTATAAATTTTGAAAGAAAACTAATGTGGTATAAATATTGATCACAGTTTAATGGTGTTTTTTTACTGGATGACAGATGAACTTTATTGTATGCTTGAAGGAATTTGATATGTTGTTATAGATAAAGTTACATTAACTGATCCCCTGTTTCAAACTCACGTTTTGACTAGCATGGAATCCATTATGTTGATTAATAGTTCTGCAGTTATGCATCTGCCAATATGTATACTGAAGAGAGAATTTTCCAGGTAAATGGTGCAGGTTTTATTGACCTTTGTGGAAAACTAAGAGTTGTGGGGGGCTTTGGTTCAGAAGGTCAGTTGTTTTGCATTATGCCTATGCCAGCATTTTATACCAAGTTTTAATTCTATTTAATGTGTTTATTACTATCATGTACAGCTTCTATAACAATTTTTCGCAATGAGGAGGAGATCTTCACGAAAATATTTCAAATACCCACAAGAGAATTAAAAGCAGTAAATGTAAGATACTTTTTCCCCATAAATGTTGTTTCTATGATTTGACCCTTAATTTTTAGATAATGTTTGAGGTTTGTGTGTTTATTTATTGTTATTTGATTCGGCAGGTTCCAGAAAGTTGTCAGGCAGGATCCTTCTTGGAGAACATCACATTTGAAGTTTCTGACAGTGATGGTCTCATTGATGAATCCATTGATGGACCTCTGCATACACTCATCATCACATCAAATGAGTTACCAATAGTGGAAGGAGCACAATTTGCTATTAAACATGGAAGGTGTTTTCTTAATCGTTTGCAGCTTCCTCATGAACAAGGAACAGTCACTATTGTGGCATGTCACTCATCTTACCCTGATCTGCAAATAAAGATTCAGGTATCAATTACTTGTAACATTTCTGTCATTTTTTAAATCAATGATTCAAATGCACTGCTGAATTTTAACCTTTCCAGCTTGAAGTTCAATCTTTTGATTTGGAGTTGACCACATTGGAGGACGGATCTGAACCTATTTTTAGCTGTCCAATTCCGATCTCATTTGTAGAAAGTTCAAATCTTTCACTTCCCAGTCAACATGCTCCTGGTCAACCTAGCCATCTTATCACCTATGTAAAAGATGTTGTTAAGGTACGAGATTGGCATTTTTAGAAGGAGAAAGCACTACACCTATCTATGTTGCACTTAATATTATTAGAGAAGGTGAAGTCTGTTTGATTTGAAGTTAAAATAATAAGTACTTAGCTAGATTTTCTTACAATTGTGATCAACTTAGAAGCATATTCAAAAAGAAAACTCAAGCATGAAGTCGCTTGATCTCAGTCAACTACTATTTCGTGCCTTTCTGCAGAAAGTTGGAGATACCCACTCGAAGATAGAGTCTACAGAAAAGACACTTAAAAGTCTATATTCTCGTAAGGACGCACTGGAGAAACAAATTGACACTATAAAAGGTGATTTTTTTCTGTCCTAAATATTCTTATTGTCATACTGTCATAGTTATGGATATAATCATAACTTGAGCTTGGGCTCCAGCTGCATTGGTCCATCTGTTTTATGGAGTCTGCTGCCAATTCTATGATTACTACAACTGGCTTTTGGTTTGCTTCTTCTTATAACTTCAAGTTTTTTTACCAGATGAGATTGGGCCCATGGTTGGGTCAGTCATTAATGCAAAGGAGTTGATTCGTGATAAAATTAGAGAAAAAATTGGCACTGCTGCTTTTGTTATATGTTCCAGTGAACTTTTCATGGATGACATTGTTGGTATTGTTGCCCTACTTGGAACTGTGACTGATGGCAACCTTGGCAGGTAATTTTTTTTTTTCAAAACAAACCAACACACAGAAGTATGTAACTGTTAGAATTGCATTCTCTATTGATTTGGCTAACCCTAGAAGGGTAGCTATATAGTGTAGCATACATGGGCCTCGTGGGCCTAGCCACATGGGCCTAATACATGTATATACTCCAACAGTAACTATATGTAGTTTGTTTTGGATCTTTTTTAATTTGATGATAATTAATCACTTGTAATGGATGTGTACATTTAATCATTTGTAATGGCTGTGTGCTTCATTTATAGGATGCTTGCTGTGTATCTTGGCAAAGATGACATGCTCTCATTAGTATGCAAGACACAGGAAGCTGCCAAGGTCATTGAGAAATACAACACTGATGGAGGAGTGGATGTTGGCTTTGGTATTCACCGTGAAGCGGCTGCTTTGGGCGTTCCCATAAAGAGACGATTTGCTATCATTTGCTTAGAAGATATAGAGTAAGATCCACATTTTCTAATTCCTGATTTAACGTTGTTTCCATGGTTCTCCATTTGATTGCTAAGTAATTTTGACCAAGGCAAAGCATATACACACACATATATATGTGCACTCCGGACAATGCTTGAAAGAACTTACCTAGAAATCTGATATACTTTTTGCAAACAAAACATACCTCACTTCCTGATTATTATTTGCTATGGCTTGGGGAGTATGTAGTAGGATAGTAGCAGTTGGCATCTGGATGGAGAGTTGGGTTTAATCTTGTTTTACTTCCAAGGTGTTTACCCTAAACCCTGTATAGTGCTGGCTTAACACATCTGCGTAGTGCGTAACAAAACTGATGCTATTAGCATCGTCTAACACAATCTTGACTAAATAT
Organism: Themeda triandra; assembly: GCA_018135685.1. Classification (NCBI taxonomy): domain Eukaryota; kingdom Viridiplantae; phylum Streptophyta; class Magnoliopsida; order Poales; family Poaceae; genus Themeda; species Themeda triandra. The sequence goes on along the minus strand of JAENPR010001262.1, from coordinate 16,927 downwards.
CATTTAATATGATAGTTAGGAACAAAGCTTGACAGTGTGGTTATATCTAAGCAATACTAAGCCTTCCCACTGATGAAAGCCATGCACAACATTATCGAAATTTGGTTCCCCAAGTTGCCTGTGTGGATTAGACTCGTATTATAATTAAATGGTTATTCATATCATAAGTAGTACACTGGCTTATGGATCTGGTTTACATAGCTGGTCTCTGCCAACCCCATCTTTATGTATTGTCAAAGGGAGAAGGAAATCTTGTCTTGCAATTTTTCCTATGGATTTTTGCATTTTTGTTGATGGTACATCTCTTTGACAGGCCTTACAAAGGAGGTGTTTTGCAGAACAGTCCACAAAAGGAATTAAACATGTGGTCTTCTCCACATATTAGAAAACCCAAGGGATTCAGAGGATTTGCGGTCAATATGATAAATCTTTCTGATGATAATCTGAACATAACCACAAGTAGAGGGCATGGACTCCGTGAAACTTTATTTTATAGTCTCTTTGGAGAGCTTCAAGTTTATGAAACCCGAAATGATATGCTCCAAGCCATGCCTTATTTGAATGGTGGAGCAATATCATTGGATGGTGGCGTAATCAAAGGAAAAGGGAAACTACTTCTTGGTTACAGGTCAGTATTTTTACTGCATAATCAACTCTAGGGTTATCAGCTTGTTGCAGGATGGAGGAGACTGTCTGGCCTCCTCAACTTCCATGGTCACTTTCAAAAATAAAACAAAATAGAAAAAGAAACTACATAGTATTTCTGGATCTCCTTTTTTATTAACGCATGCCCTCCTTACTACTTTCCATAGGCTAATTTGGTTGTACATCATGAAGCATTCGATTTTGTTATATTGCATTGAGATCACTAGAATACCAGCTAAGGAAGCATTGTCGGCTGACTGGCAATGTATTTGGATTTATTACTTTAACTTAAGAAGAAAATTATGTTTAATCAGGTTGGGCGTTTCTTGTCATTCCCAGCCTCAAAAAAGAGCACCGGTTAATTTAACTTACAATGTTTAGCATTAGATATGCTAGCATTTGCATCACAACTCATTGTTTATTTTGATGGTGCATTTATTCCATAACCCCATCGTTTTAATTAATCTGGTCTTTTTCAGTGAACCGAAGATAACGTTTCCGGTCGTCTCTGTCTTATCCAATACCACGAGCAAGTCAAACGTCCATCCGGAGGATGTCGTCACAAGAACAAGAGAACTGGAAAGTAAAATGAAGCTTTTGGAAACAATCGAAACCAAGATAAGCGATGAGCATAAGTTGCATGAGGAACTGGTGAAGAAATTCAACAAGAGAAAACGCAAGTTTGAGGAGATAGAAGAGAGACTAACCCAGCCCTGTGGTAACGAGCTTGTGCTGCGGGACCAGCTGAAGGTGGAGGAGCTTGATCCGTAACTCTTGTACGCTGCTCGTAGATAGTTTAGGACTTCTCTTCGTTGGTACTCTTATTTTGGGAGAAGCCGTGCGATGTGGCTGTGGTTTCCTGCCAAGGGACATGCCTGCCTATCATGGCAAGATGATGTAGACCCAGAGCAAAGCATATCCGTATCTTAATTAGCTTATATATGCATGAATGCTTTTGATCAATTTTTTTTGTCGCGTCAAGAGTATGGTGGCTTAATCATTAGTCCGGTGCATCACCAGGAATGCGTTTGCGGACTGGGAACGGGAACAGGAACGGGAACGGATACAATTTGGGATGGGAACGTCACGGCGAGACACAGGTCATGTGGATGCGATTTCTTCCGAGCCTTGGTGCCCTTGTAACGGGAGCACCGGAGCTTTTATGGCTTGCCCTATGAGCAGATCCTATATTACATCATATAAATTTGCAGAACTCTAAAAACAAACTTAATCATATACAAATTGGCGACTCAATTAATTTAATCTCTGCATAGTAGACGTCAGTACATCATGGCATCCTATCCACCATAGGCACTCGGTACCCATTTTGTTGTTGATGTTGAGGAGATGGAGGGTTCATGTAAATGTAGTCATGTAGACGCAAACGATCCGTTGGCAACCTCCAGCAACGCAATGGTCCTGCACGTAGCAAGACCATCGGCAGTGAAGTCTTTTTGGCATTATCATGGCAAGTTTGGGGATCACATGCTTTACTCTGTGGTGAGATCATTTTAATTAGATGCACAAACTTTCTTGAGGACTGCAACATCTATTGTGAAGAACACCAGTGGAAAGAGCAGAGAATAACATTTAGTTTGCTATATATTTGATTCTAGTTGCCGAAACAATGAACTGTATATAGGAGACCAAGAAGCTGGCATGAGGAAGCCAACTACCAGGAACATAACCATATTGGACGGATTTTGATATAACAACAATTGGATTGGACATTAAATCATTACCCATCTTGGATTACGATAGGTTTGGACTTCTTTTCGCTAGATTTTAGTCGGATTTGATCCATATGGGTTTGAATGTTAATCCTTAGTCATTCTAAAAGAAGAATGTTATTCCTTGATCCATTGCCACCTCTATCGCCTACTTGGCCCGAGGAGTTGGTGCAGTCTCCTTTAGATCAAACAATTATTAAGCACCAAGTGGAGACCATAAACGTACTTCAATTCTGATTTCAATAACTGATGAACCCTAAGGTTACGTGGTTAATGTGTCTTTTGTAGGAATTGATTATATTGGTGCAATGTCTCTAGGCCATTGATTTTTGTGGCCTGCGATAACAATTATTAGAGCATATTGAGCAATGCTCCTTAGTCTTGTTTTGCCGGTTAAAAACCGACAAAATTTGACAGATTTTATAGTAGTTTATGAAAGAAAATAAGTTAAAATTTGCCTTTTTTTACCGTCGGAAAACAGGACTATAATTCCTAGAGGAAAAATTAGGTGAAGGCGGCTTGTACCCACGCACCCTGTCTTTCAGTCATCTAAGTGGATGTGGCTCAATTTCTTGCAAGGCACGTCGGCTGCCTCTCCATCCAGATTGGCTCATGCGTTATATTAGAAAACCAATTATCGCCACAAATTACGTGGGAAAGTGATACAACTCCCACCGTGACTACGTGAGTGCCACCAACTACGACAAGCGGCTAGAGTTGTGATCTGCAACACCTGCCATCGTTCTTCGTCGGCAATCCGATCTTTGGCGCACGTACCTGAGGCCTCACGGCAGCAACGGGCCGTCGTGCGTTCGCCGCTACAATACATGGAGGACGATCCAGCCTTTTTTTTCACAAGATAAGATCCAGCCTCGAGTGTTGCCGTTGTCGCTGCTATGGCCGTAGATGGTTTTGCAGATACCAATGATTCTTCGTACATTATAAATGCAACACATGTAGTAGATGTGCTATTATTTATGCGATGCTCATCATAAAGTCTATCGAAATCTGCCGGCTTTTTACCGGCGGAACAGGATCATAATTCCTGACTACATATATCAATATTTTTTTCTTGAGCAATCGAGCAACACGGACTAAAACAAAGCCAACAAAAAAAAAAGGAATTACACGTGGGACCTATATCTCATCCTTCACGGTGGAACTCGTCACTTCGGCGACGGAGAGGAAGGGGAGGTGCGCCGCGGGGAAGAACCGAGCCGGGAAGGCCCGCGCCGGCGAAGCCGCGCCACCGGCGAAGGAGGTGCCGGGCAGGGACGCGACGCTGGGGCAGGCTGCGCCGGTCAGGGCCGTGCAGCCCGGGAAGCCGCTGAGGAAGCAGCCGGGGCACGGCGCGAGGTGAAGGGAAGTTCCTGGAGGTCAGCGCGCCGGCAGATCAGCGCGTGCGCAGGTCGTTCCTATTGGCCAGCCCCATGCCCTCGCCCCCTACTGGATTGCTGCACAGCACGGCCCAGAAACCACAGTGAGCCACTGAGCAATGGAGAATTTCTGATTTTCATTCATCATATTTTCTTCAATAAATGACAATTTCTAGATTATAATAGTTGCATGGGTTCGATGAATGCAACAGTGCGAAGTATGAGTTTGATTTAAAACACGGTTTCAGTAAACTGGCTCTTAAGCCTTGGTCCTTAGAGCGCATTGTTTGTGTTCGAGGCATTGAGCCAATGCATAACTAATGCCTAGAATCCAGCTATTTTCTTCCACTTTGTTGCAAAAATCTGACTGCGTTTCACCACTATTGTCTGTTATATCTATTATATATTTTAGTATACCACTAGTAAATTTGTAGCCTTAAATTATCAGCCTCCCATTTGCCTAATTTCTGGGTCTGTCACTGAATTCGTGCAGCTAGGTTTCGAGGGTTGCACTGGCTTGAGAGCTCATACCATATGCACCCTGTTTCAGTCCCCTCCCAGCCCTTTACGGCAACTCCTGCAGAACAACTTGTGTCAAGGTAATCCATTTGTCTAACCTCTTATTAGTAAATTATGCGGTCTGCTGCTGCTCCTGTGTCCGCTGCTTCTCATAATGGCATCTGTTATTTCTTGGCATCAGGAGCACTGCTGAGAGGAAGGCCATACATTTTGTCAACCTGCGGAGAGCTGGATGGTCTATTGGAAACCTGGCTATGAATTCCATACCTAAACCTGCCCTTGGGTCTGAAACATCTGGGAGGGAGGATTTTGCTGTGGGGGATAAGGATGCTGTGGTCATTGTTGATCATGGGTCAAGACGCCAAGAATCCAATCTCATGCTAAGTAATAAACCTGATTTTTCTTGCAAGCGTTATCTTTTGCATTGATGGTGCTTTTACTGTGTCTTGATTCGTTTATTGAAAAATACAGATGACTTTGTTGAGATGTTCCGGGCAAAGACTAGCTATAGGATTGTTGAGCCTGCCCATATGGTATTTTCGTCATTCCAGCCTTTTTATGTTTTTTCTTTGTGAGAAATGGAAGCATCTAATTTATTAATGCACTTAAAGATTCTAGCATCATCCAATTTTTTTGTACAAATCACTACTGCACCTGCTCACAATTTTCTAAAAAAAGTAGGCATCAATAAATCAACTTGTAAGTTGAATTCTATGTCACCTGCAATCTGTTTGGACTTGGGCAATTTGGACCAGCATGTTTTGAATGCAAGTATTAACGTGTTTTCCTCTATCATTACGAATTTGTGTATTCTATGCTTAGCTCAAGTCTGACTCTGCTTTCAAGCTATGCATTGCCCTTGTATTGTTCAGTACCAACTCATTCATTCAGAATTATCATGATTGATTTTGTTCAGTATCCTATGCAGTTTGTTTGTATTTAATTGCTCAAATTTGTACTTGACTCTGCACTTAAGCTCTCAAAGGACAATACAAGGCTGATTCCACCTTATTGAATCAAATAGATAAAGTAGTTATGAAATATAGAATCTGTCCTCATTTCGCTTATATTGTTTTTAAGGAAATACAGTTAGGGAAACCCCTATTATGCTAGATATATATTATGTATAAAAGAAAAGGAATAAGATAACTGTACCGAGAAAAAGGAGAAAACAAAAGTGGGACAAGAAAGAGAGATCACTTATGGCTTTATTTTGTCCTGTGTGATTTGGAGAAGGATTTGCACATTGAAGCTCTTTTTGCTGACGTTGAAAATTGGGTTTCTGTCCTTGATATATCAGTCCATTTCTCCAATTCTTTGCTTCCCAATATCCAAATATGCCAGGCTAAGATTCTGTCATTTTCCATAAAGAAGGGTTGTTGAAAATCAGTTTTCTCTTTGACCAGCACATTGAAGAAATTTAGTTTTGTGTCCCAAATTATTCCAAGGTAATTCCAGCATCTAATACTGAAGCTACAACCAAAGAACAGATGGAGGATGAATTCTTAAATTCTGTATATATTGTATCTGCTTCTAAAAAGATTTCTTGTATTGGGTTTTAAGCAGTTTGACTTCAGATCCACAGCATAGGTCGGGGGAGGATGGATCTATTTTGTATGAAATCAGTCAATGAGATGTAGATGTTTTTGGCAAAGGAAAAGGGCATGTGAAACTATCATTGCATTATGTCTGAGTGGAAAACAAAATAATATCACCCAGATAACATGATACAATTCCTCATAACAGATTGTAGAATGACATAATGTGTCTCCACTAAAAAGAGCCTTTTCTCAGTGGTACGTGGTGCCATTTCACCTCTTAATGGCATTATCCTAAAATGAGAAGATAGTATACTGTTTTCAACAGACTATGTAGCACACGAAACTGAAATTTTACTAAGAGTAGACATTGATCTTTTACATAGTAGCCACTTGTCCTTAGCAGCCAATGGACCAGATGCAATGTCTTTTTTTTGTTAGCTTTCTTTATTTGTATGTTCTTTCCCTTTAATGTCTGGTTCAGTAAAATGAAAACATTAAACACAATTCTTTTAACACTCTAGACCATACATTTTCTGTTCAGAGCAAAACAAAACCAAACTAGTGCGAGTATTGTACTCCCTATGTAAGTTTTTCCCTATTATTAGTCTCCATGAGTCCATGTAGAATTGGTTAGCTTAGCATGTAAGCCTTTTTCCTTGAGCACACAAGATAAATGTGTATCATTTCATTAAGGAAGAAGGGAATGCACTGGGGGAAAAACTGCCTAAAACACACACATACATACCCCTAACAGGAAGTTTAGATTTAGTTCCCTTTTTGGAATTTGGATGTTTCTGCATGCATTTGTTTTTGTCCTCTTAGTATAATTTTACTCTGGAGTGGAGATACTCAGCTGGTCTTCTGGTTCAAGTAGTGTAAAAGATTATAGGCTCTCATTTCATTAGAGACTTATATGCATACTATACAGAAATGTCATATTCCATTTGGCTATCTTAGTTTATTGTGCTTGCAAAGTTGGCCAAATCCTTCACTACCAATTTGGCAGCCAAAAATTTGCTTAGCTAATACATGGAACATTTGGGTGCAAACCAAACAGGCCCCAGAAAAAACTTTTGCAGGACGAAGGTAACTGACAGCTTGACACTGGCTTGCTAGCCAATTTGAAATTTCCAGCTTATGCTCAAACCAATTACATATCATGTTGCCAGTATCTACCAAGAAACAATTCAGGTTACTGCCTCATGGTATTATGGTTTAGAATAGAAAACATCAACCACTGGATTTCTATGGTCAAGAGAAGCAATTGTGGCTGTCATCACCCTCATCTTTTCATTTTCTGATGCTTTATGCAATTTAGGTGATCCAATCATCAAACCACTTGTCCAGAATTGTTGTGATTATCAAACTGCAATTGAATAAATTGTTCAATCATATTGTATTATCGTTGCATGGAGCCATTTCACAGAATATTGGAGATTGCACCATAGTGCCACTAGTGAACCTTTGGTAATGTACTTGTTATGTTCCAAATAATGCCTGTTGGCGAAGTTAAAGAATATATCCATCTGTCACCAGTTTGGTGAAATTAATGGCACTGATTGGAATCAGTTAAATACAACATTAAGTAATTTGAATGAAAGGTGGCCTGTCATATAGCAATCTACACGGTAGCAGTTAGCACCATTGTTACCACCACTCTATTTGATTTATATTGTGCTTAGGGCTCTTTTTTAGTAACTCTTGGTGTATTAATCATTCAATGTTGGATGGACAATGGGTGTGTTTATCAGCGTATTTATGGGGCATTTCTTTTCCTTCTAAATGTATGTATTTCTTAATCTCTTTTGCTGCCATTTTCCTTATTTCCTGATTTCTAGATCTTTGTACTGTTAATTGGTATTGGCTGGTGTTTTTTGGGCCCTGTTATCATAGTATTCTTTATTTTCTTTGTAATCAGTAAGTTTTGTTGCTTTACCTTCAGTTTCTTTAAAAACGCAGGAGCTAGCGGAGCCTACTATAAAGGATGCTTTTGAAAAATGTGTTCAACAAGGAGCATCCCGAGTAATTGTTAGTCCATATTTCCTTTCCCCTGGACGACACTGGAAGCAAGTATGTTTTTTTCTTTTTTTCATATTTATGTTAGGTTGACAATGCTTACTGATAAGGGCGTTAATTGTTAAAGGTGCTGTATCCAATTGCTTATAGTTTATTTAGGATGAAGATGTGCATCTACCCTGTACATACAGCTGCATATATATAGTCATGTTCAGACAAGGATTTTGATATGTACACCATATGCACTGAAACCATGTTTGATTTTTCTCAGGACATTCCTGCTTTAGCAGCAGAGGCGTCAAAGGAGCACTCAAATATACCCTATATTGTCACTGCCCCTCTTGGGCTGCATGAGCTTATGGTGGTATGTGCTTGTGAGATCCCTCTAGGTTATTTCTACCATTTTCAGCAGTTGTTAGTAGAGAAGCAAAGTAGATATGACGTGAATCTGATTTGCAGTTATTAACGCTTAACAGCTCTTGTGGAATTTTGTGACAAAAAAAATTGTTATCAAATAGAATTGCTGCCCTCTTTTGGAAAAAAGAATGTTGAAATTTTCTACAAAACAAAATTGTAATATCTGTGTAAATAATGGCCTTGTTGACCTTGATGATATGTCATATTTGCATAGTGATTAATTTTCAAGGTCTGGGGGCATTTAAGCACTATATACTCTGTAAAGGCTTATGTACCAACTAGTGATGGAAATGAAATATAATTGTATATAAATGTATAAAAAAAGCAATTTTTACATTACAACCAGCTGACATTTTTGTGCATAATCGTTAGTGGTCAAGTTTATACTGTGAGCAATTAAGAACAGGGCTTGTTGATGAGTTGATCTATTTACTCAGTAACATGTTATTTCACTCTCCATGCGGAATATGCTTTGCAGGATATCATGAATGATCGCATCAAGCACTGCCTGCAACATGCTGCGGGTGAGTTAGATGAGTGTACAGTGTGTGCTGGAACTGGAAAGTGCCGCCTGTACTCCTGATGGAGAATATCTGGGAGGCACGTCAATACTGCAGCTTGAATCTGACTACATTTGGCAATGAATTTCAAAGCCAATTATATCTGTATTACCATTTATCAGATCTGGTTCAGTATTTTTTTCTCTTGTATACGAGATCTGACGAGTGTATACCAGTTCTGATGTGTACTGTGAAACCAAAAGTTACCATTGTATAGTTCATCTTGTAATCTTGAATTGTCCATATTCTGAGCAGATCGTCAGAATTCAACAAGTGGTACCAAATTAGTTATGCATGGTGCATGCTTGTTGAACATCAATAATGATGATTAATTGGCTAGAGGTTCATTACCTAATCTTGAGCCAATTATTCTATTTCTTACATCACGAATAAACTCTAGTCAACAGTCAAGTATATTCTGTTATTTGCATTCACATGTAATCTATATTCCTGCTACCTTGTAGATGAATTACACTTATTGCTTTTCATGAATCAAATGATAATATAATGTCCTTGTTTGATTTGCCAGTTTTTCTTGTCATATAATTATCCATGGGTACCCTGCACCTTGAAGGATGCTATCGTTTTCATTTTTCATCCTTGACATGCCGACACTGCTCCCAAAGCTGGATCTGTTCCCACCTCCGGGATCGTGTTATACTTTCACTAAGGCCTCGTTCGGTTGCTCCGGAAGCTCTAGAACCAATCCAGACGGATTGAACCAGCGGTAGTGTGCAGCGACGCCATCGTGAGTTCTCCGATCCGCATGCATCAGCCGGCCGATCGTATAGCGGTAACAGACTCAAATTTCTAGCTTTCCTAGGCTAAGAACGGAATAAATCCAGGCCTGGATCGATCAACAACCGAACGAGGCCTAAAGCAGTTCTCCGTTCTCTGCCTCTTGTTGTTCCGACGAGGTGGCCAGCGGCCTAAAAAGGAACATGGATGATTGGCAGATACAAGGACACACAAAACAAGACGAGACAAATGAGTGATTAATAGAGAACAAAGCCCGTAAAAAGGAAATGAATGACTTGAGAAAAAAAAAAAACAGCAAGCCCGCAACAAACATGAGGAGGAAAGTTGTTCCTAGAAAAAATACAAAATCTTTTCAACAACAATGTAAAGTTTTGAAAAACATCTACACAATTAAACTTCGATGAAATGTTCCAGCTTGAAAATATTATTTTTAATAGCTCATCCATAAGTGTTCTAGTACTTTCTTGAGAACAAAACTTCTAGCTCACAACAAAACAATATTCTAGCTACGTGACAAAAATACTCCATATTTCAAGGAAAAATGTAATAGCTTCACAAGAAAAACATTATACATTCACTAGAACTCATCTTAGCTTTATGATAAAAGTGTTCCAACTTAAAATAAGTAATTTTCTAGCTCAACAGAAAAATGTTCGATACTCATGACAATACTTTCTAGCTTCATGTGAAAATTTGTTCCAACTTAAAATGAAAAGTGTTTTATCTTCACGAGCAAAATAGTCTAGTTTATGATAAACTTGTAAGGATCCCAGCTAAGCCTAGAGGGAGGGGTTGGTTGAAAAGGCTTGTTTAAAATCAACTCGATCAAATGTTAGAAGCCTGAATGGCACAAGTTCGAGATCACAGTTCAGAATCTACCCAAATGAAAATAGATCGAGCAATTTACTAAGCTTCCTATGGTAAAGCCTACTCCATCACCTGGATGTTGGCAGATGTGTACCAATTAGTAGATTGGAACCAAACCCTTGAATCACCGCAAATACAAGTAGCGCAAAGTAAAGCAAAACCGCAAAAGACACAATGATTTATCATGTGGTTCAACTCACCACAAAGGCTTGTGCACCTCCGGTCGTCAACCATTTTTTTAGCTAGGTCATCTTTGTTTCACAAAACAATAGCTACTCCAGACATAGCTGAAAACAAGACGAAAGTGCCAAAAATGTGAGGTAGACTATATCAAATGGGTTAGTTTTGGCTTCATATTCAAGTAATTTAGGACATGTAGTTGCACATTTTGTTTTAGCTATGTAAATTTTAGTTGTTTGCATGATTTCCTATTGGTATGGAAGTACTAGATCACTTTATTTCTATTGGACCGTCTTCTTCAAATTCACATAGTAGTTCTAAGTCTCTGATAGGAGTATAGAAGAAAAATAAATTTCAAAATTTAGAGTTTGTATCGTGGGGAAAATAAGGACACAAGTTCTGAAATTCATTCAGTTTAAAAGCTGCAAGGTTCATTCAGTTTGAGTTGGTGCAAGGAACATTATAGGATATAGAAAAACTCATGTTGTGCATGATCTTTACAATTCCATCTTAGCATGAGTAAAACATATTTGCACTGTTCATGTTGTACAAGATCTTTAAAATTACAGATTTCCAAACATGGAAATATATACAAATACTCCTTCAACAGGAACGTAGGTCAATAGTGATCCAGCAGGAAATGGTTTGCTTTTCTCATTTATGAGGAAAAAGCTTGATGCTGTACAGGAGCGTTTGAGCTGAAAACCTATCTGATAAACTTGATAAAAGATCATTTATACTTCTATAAAGAAAAAGTGTCTGCAGATCAGTACAGTTCCACCTAACCTGACAAAATATTAGGAAATGATTGTTTTTCGTGCACGGTATGTTCACCTAGCTAAACAATCCAACGAGACTACCAGCAAGCCAAATTCCAAGCCAAAACATGGCTTCACATTGTAAGTTGGCTTGCAGGCACCCATATTCCACATTGGGGTTAGGCCCAAGAGCTGAGAGCCTCATTTCAATGTAGTAGTAACATATAGTCAGCAACATACACCTTGAACAGCTTGCGCAACGTCTTGCAATTCAGTTCAGAAAAGATGGCCTGCTGATGAGCATCATCACACAAGAACATTATATATCATGATAATATAGACTTTGTCCAAACCTTTTGCTTTGGGTCCAAAGCCAAGAATTTCAGACCAAGCTTCCCCACTGCATGCCTGTTGAGATATGAATGTTAAGGCAAGAAAATTCAGTCTAGTATGGAGAAAACATGAAACAAAATTGACAAACGATTACATAGTATAATCTCTTATTAGTAGAAAAAAATCACACAGAAGGGTTAGTATAAAGCTAGACCCTTTTGCTTATTCAAATGTCAATATTCCTAAATTAGAACTTCTCACTCAATAGAGGTTCAATAAGAAAAATTCACTGACATTAAATCATGTAAAAATAAGACACTCAAACCTCAAAATGCTTAACCAAACCTTTTCAGCCATTGAAGGCAAGAAAACTCCATGCACCTAATCTGAGCTGCGAGTTTAGCTTAAGCATTAGTGCTTGTGTGATTATGTCCATTGGCAATGGTCTCCCCATGCCACTTCGCCTCTCGTGGAGGCACCTAGTGTGTGATGTGCAGTGCAGCTGACCACTGTGGTGGCGGCCTTCAATTCGGTGGCACTGTTGTGTAGGGCGAAGGAGGCTGGAAATATGGTGGCAGGGCGATGGATCTGCACCCTCTATCACTGGTGGTGCCACCACCACCGTCAGTCAATGCCCAATCTAGGTTCAAAAATATCGGATAGAAACTATTAGGTGGGCTAGGGCAGGGTTTGGATTTTGGACATGGGTAGGTTGGTCATTACAAATTTAATTAAACTAATTATCAGGTTGCTCGAAGATTTGTGCAATCTTTTAAAGGTCCACCAGAGCAAAACTCTTAACTTCTATGACAACCTGAACTCTAGGCTCTGCATGAAGTTGATACATTTGCATGACTCTCAAGGGCACATATTAGTTTCTGAGCAGTTAACGGATACTCCATACAAATTATTAATAATAACAAAAATTGTACACCTTGTTGAGAGACAGGATCTTTGTTTATATTCTGCAGCTTCGTTATACGAATTATAAAGCGTGATCATATTAAGGTAAACAATATGAGATCCAAGCACTCTGCAGAAATCATAGCCAGTTATGAAATTCTAAATCAACAGATATATCACAAGCACATACTATAGCACCTAGAAGAGGAGATGTGACGGTGATTGCCCACTCAAATCTTTTGTCTTTAGGAAATGAAAGAAATGCATACAAAGAGTGGTGAGTGATCATACCATATCACTCAAGATTGTCCTCTTCCCTCAATGCTGGGAAGATTGGAGGCCAAACCATCATGAAAGGATTGATGTCTAAGAAGTACCCATCACGCACATTCAACTCGTTATATACCTTCTCACTTCTGCTCGGCAGATGCATATGCATGACAACTGCACTCGATCGCAGGCAGAGGAACACAAACTCGAGTCTGTCATCAACCGCCATAACCAGAACATCCTCAAGACGACTACATGCCTCACGCACATGAATCTTGTCATACACCAGCAGCCAGTCATTTGCGCCGCTGCTGGTGGTGGGAAGTTGCCAGACGCTGAGCTGATACCCGTCGGCGTGGATGAGGGATAGCCAAGAACCACCCTCTCCACATGATATCATGAAGTTGTCCGTCCTTACTCTGTCTGGGAGCCGGAGAAGAGAACCCGTGCCGGCGGTCATATCCAACCGGAGAACATGCCCAGACTTGGTCAAGCTGTAGATCTTGCCTCTGACCGGCGGCAGCGTGTACGCAATCGGAGGCAATTTCTCCGGGAGAAGTATCACTTCACTGCGACAGACGGCCCAGACGCCAGACCGTGGAGTGAGCAAATCTACTTGGAGTTTTGTTTCCGTACCTACAGGCAGCATCAATACAGCGATGGCACCGGCACCGTCGTCGCTGCCTCCCTTCTCTCTTTCGAAGTCGGAGAGGAAGAACCATATGAGACTATGCTTCGGCGGCGGCGGAAGGACGGCCTTCGCACACGTAGGCTGCAACGGGCTGAGGACAGCCTGACGGCAGGACGAGGGGTCGAAATCCGTGACGAGGAGGCGCCCGTCCCGGCAGTCGCTGATGAAGAACTGACCGTCGGTGACGCTCGCACGGCGAATGGCGGCGGAGAGCTCAGGGGACTCCGAGACGGGCACGAACTGCGGCCGCCATGAGCCCATTTCCCTGAGGTAGAAGCCCAGAAGTGCGGGCGGGTGACGCTCCCGGAAGCGCCGGAGGAAGGCCGGGTCGGAGGCGTGCCGGAGCCAGCGCTTGCAGACGAGGCCGGCGCGGACGAGGGTGGTGGGGAAGCCGAGGCGCAGCAGGATCTCGCGGAGGAGGTCGTCGTCGCTGAGAACCTCAGAGATCGCGGCTGCGCTTGCCGCCGGCGGCGGAGGCGTGCTCGGCTCCGTCATCCCTCTCCTGTTGGCTTCTATCCACTGCAGCCGAGCCTCGGCGATGGGAAAAGGGGCTGCGGATTTGGCCGGAGTTTGGAGAGGAAGAGGCCACAACCGGAGACACACGGAAACAGGAGGAGGGGAAGACTACCCGCACTGGGAGCCTCAAAAGCAAAAGGTAAAAGCTTTTGAGTTACTAACAGCTGCAGCGGGGACCTCCAAGACCTACGCAATTGTTGCGTTTGGATCTCCGTCTGGCTTTTTTGAGGGACGTACGGCCGGGCCAATAAGGACGGAGCGGGGCCCGAAGGAGAGAGAAGGCCTAGGGAGCAGTGGCGGGCCTACATTGGAGCAAGGGTATTCAAATGAATACCCATTATTTGCTGAGTGCAACATACTACAAGTCAACAACTGTGGATTTCTAAAGTAATTTGGCTAATTCGCTCTTTATTTCAATAGAATATTGATTGGAATTTGCAATCAGTATATGAAATCGTACTCAGTTCTAAGTTATATTTACTATACATTGGAGTACTATATATACATATTAAATCAAACATTTAGGTTGTTAAAAAAAAATCTGCTTAAATATTTTGAACAGGAGCCTCTAAATGCGGGCCCGCCTCTGCTAGGGAGAGAAGACAAATCGTCGCCGGTTCGCCATCTCCGTCGTCCTCCGCGCGCCGCCTCCGGCGGCCAACTCCTCGCGCCCAACTCCGGCGCCCAACGACGTGGTCTCCACCGCGCCCAACTCCCTCAAGCCGGACGGTCGGCGGTGCCGGCGAGCACCGGGCAAGGCAGTGCACGGCGCCGCCGGAGCTCCAATCGCGCTCGACGGCCCCCTCCGCCGTCCTCCGCGCACTCGCCGGCCCTCTCACGTACGCGATGTATGGAGGAGCGGGACCGCCGCGAGCTCCCCACCCGGCTCCGCGCCACCCGCCGCTCGCACGTGGATGGAGGAGCGGGACCTCGTCCGGCCGGCCGGGGGCGTAGGAGGCGCCGCCGGGCTGGAGGTCGCGAAGGCCCGCGCCTCCCGCTTCTCCTCCGGCCGGCGGTGGCCATCTTCTCGCGCTCGCCTCGCCGGGAGGGCCCGCCTCGTGCTCGCCTCGCGGGGATGGAGATGGAGATGGGGGCGGGACGGAGGAGCCATGGCCACGAGGAGAGGGCGGGGCGGTGGCGCTTAGCGGCGGCGCTGCCGTCGGAACTTCCGTCGGATGCGCGGAGAGATCGGGAAGAAGGGGATGGGAAAGGATAGAGGAGAGAGAAGATGGGGAGAAAGGGTGTCCGGTGGGAAAAAAGGAAAAAAAATCTGATATATGGGTCCCACTTATATTGAGTAGACGATAGAGGATGAATGAGTGCGGAAGAAAATGATATAGAGGAAAGAATGCTTGATATAGGACGAAATATTTCTTTAGAGATTGGATTTTAAGAGGTTCATGAGTGCGGGTAGTCGAAGGGAGAAGCCTTGTGTGGGTCCCGAGGATGGATGAAACCACGACCGTCAGCCCGATCGTCCATATTTTGTTGATATTGATATCTATTTTATGGTATATACATATTTAAAAAATAAATAAATTGAGTACTCGAATTTGCATATTGTGTGTTTAGACTTTAGAGTCAGATAAGGAATATCCATATAAGGTTTTAACCTTTCGGGGTGGATGGAAATATCCGTCTCATTTTCATCCTACATCCAACTCTTGCATTGGTGTCAGTTAAGATTGTCTCCAGGACAGAAATAGCGGACGAAGAGGTACAACGGAAACTGTAAATGCGTCCTCTATCATATAGGAGGAGCTCAGGTCCGGTATTTATATCGCGCAACAGTTCGTCCGCTATTGGCCGTGGCCCCACTATGCTTCTTGCACACACTGCGCGGCGGGGAGAGGATGGATGAGTGCGGAAGAAAGTGATATAGAAGAGAAAATCTTAATGACCAGGACGAAATATTCTTTTTAGGGGATGAATTTAGAGTATGAAAAGTGCGGATAATCTAATCACTCTTGGTTCATATTGTTATGCTTCCCACTTTCGATGCCAGGTGATGGAACGCAGGAACGAATGGAATAAAAACATAAAAATAAAATAGAGCGGGAAGTAGAAAACTATGGGATTTGAAAAATACAGGAATACAAACTTTTGGATGTTTGGGTTGCATGAAAAAATATCACATATGCCCACGAAGCAAAGGTTCCTTGCTTGAGAACTTGAAAAGGCATTATAGATGTTTTTTTCCTTTACGTTTTATGAAGCAAGGTTAACCTTTTCTTTGAAAGGTATACATGTTTCATTTGTTCCAAACACCAAGTTGAGAAAACTTTTCTATGAAATTTATTGAGAAAACTTTTCTATGAAATTTATTCTTTTCTTTTCCATTAAAATCCTCGGTTACGAACAGACCCTCACTGGAGTCCGTCGTGGATTCACATCTCACTGCAAATATCTCCACCAAATCCTTTTTGCCCTTGTACGTGATAATTTTATAGAATTTGTTTTCTTAAATAAGTGCACCGCCACCGCTGCCTGTCCACGTTAAGCCGTCCAAGAGAAGAAAGGCGCAGCAGGCAGGATGAAGTGTCAGCGTCGCCTAAACTTTGCCCAAAATACAGGCAACCGAAACGTAGGAAATGTGTAAAATATTTTTTTCGAATCGGAAGGCACCCCCATTTCCATTAACTGAATAACGGAAATACAAGAGTTTTGATCGTAAACAAGATAGAGTTCGAAACAGGAAGCTACCACCAGCTCTGACCTGCTGAAAGAAAACTAGCTAACGCGACAACTCGCAGCTAGAACTTGGATCGTACTAAACCGATTACAAAGCAAGAGAAAACGAAATAACAGGACATAAAGAGCGACAGACTTCTTTTTTCTCTACCACT
>JAENPR010002241.1:0-68184 GCA_018135685.1 Themeda triandra | reverse complement strand
TCTACCATAGTGTTTGCCATAGCTCGAGAGCGAACGGCCCTTAACCTCGGCTCCACGGCTCCCGAAGCGCCATATTTGCACACACGACTTTTCTTTGCGACACGGCTGGTTCTGCGCGTCCTACGGCTCCCGGCACCAAGTCAAGCACTCCCATGCACCATGGTTAAGGTGTTTTTACCGGCTCGGCCTCTCGGCACGGCGTTTGTTGTTGCCCAAGAACCCCGAATAGCCCTTAACCATGGCTCCACGGCTCTAGAACGGCCATATTTGCACACACGACTACGCTATCGCTTGCCCGGTTCTTGCGTGTCCTACGACTCTCGGCACTAGGTCAAGCATGACCGTATGCCATGGTTAAGGCATTTTGATGCCTCTGCCCTTACCACCACAATGTTTGTCATCACCCGAGAGCCGAATGGCCCTTAACAATAGCTCCACGACTCAGAACTTCGTATTTGCACACACGACCGTCTTTGCCACATGGCGGATCTGTGCATCCTACGGCTCTCGACGCACCGGGTCAAGCACGCTCGTACCCTATGGTTAAGCCATTTTGATGCCTCTCACCTCTCCACCGTAGAGTTTCCATCACCGAGAGCACGAAGGGCCCATAACCACGGCTCCACGGCTCCAAAACTGCCATATTTGCACACACGACCATCTTTGCCCGCAGTGTCGGTTCCGCAATGTCTATGGCTCCCGGCCTTTGAAGTCAAGCATGCCGTACGCCATGGTTAAGGCATTTTGACACCTCTGGCCTCTCTACCATAGCATTTGCCGTCGCTCGAGCACGAATGGCCCTTAACCTTGGCTCCGCGGCTCCGGAACTACCATATTTGCACACACGACTTTCTTGCCCCACGGCCGGTTCTGCGCGTCTATGGCTCCTCGCACCAAGTCAAGCACGCCCATGCGCCATGGTTAAGGTATTTTGACACCTCTGGCCTCTCCACCACGGCGTTTGTTGCCGCCGAGAACCCGAATGGCCCATAACCATGGCTCCCCACGGCTCTAGAAGCGCCATATTTGCACACACGACTATGCTACTGCACAGCTGGTTCATGCGTGTCCTACAACTCTCGGCACTAGGTCAAGCACGACCGTATGCCATAGTTAAGGCGTTTTGATGCCTCTGGCCTCACCACCACAATGTTTGTCATCACCCGAGAAAGTAAACGGCCCTTAACCACAGCTCCATGACTCCAGAACTTCCATATTTGCACACACGAATGTGCTGCCGCACGGCCGGATCCTGTGCATCCTACGGCTCTCGGCGCCGGGTCAAGCACGCTCATACCCCATGGTTAAGCCATTTAGATGCCTCTCACCTCTCCTTTGTAGAGTTTTCCATCACCCGAGAGCACGAAGGGCCCTTAACCCACGGCTCCACGGCTCCAAAACGCCATATTTGTACACACGACCATCTTTGCCCGCATGGTCGGTTCCAATCCTATGGCTCCCGGCGAGTCAATCATGCCCATACGCCATGGTTAAGGCATTTTGACACCTCTGGCCTCTCTACCATAGCGTTTGCCATCGCTCAAGAGCCTGAACGGCCCTTAACCTCGGCTCCACGGCTCCAGAACCGCTATATTTGCACACACGACTTTGCTGCCGCACTGCCGGTTCCTGCACGTCCTACGGCTCCTCGCACCAAGTCGAGCATGACCATGCACCATGGTTAAGGCGTTTTGACACCTCTGGCCTCTCCACCACAGCGTTTGTTGCCGCCCAAGAACCCGAATGGCCCTTATCCATGGCTCCACATAGCTCTAGAAGCATCATATTTGCACACACGACTATGCTCTTGCACGCGGTTCCTGCGTGTCCTACAGCTCTTGGCACTAGGTCAAGCACGACCGTATGCCCTAGTTAAGGCGTTTTGACACCTCTGGCCTCATCACCACAATGTTTGTCATCACCCGAGAGCTCGAACGGCCCTTAACCACAGCTCCATGACTCCAAAACTTCTATATTTGCACACACGGCGTCTTGCCGCACGGCCGGATCCTATGCATCCTATGGCTCTCGACACCGGGTCAAGCATGCTCGTACGCCATGGTTAAGCCATTTTGATGCCTCTCACCTCTCCACCATAGAGTTTTCCATCACCGAGAGCACGAAGGGACCTTAACCATGGCTCCACGGCTCCCAAAAGCTGCCATATTTGCACACACGACCATGTTCTTGCACGGTCGGTTCCAATGCGTCCTATGGCCCCCGGCACTGAGTCAAGCATGCCTGTATGCCATGGTTAAGGCATTTTGACACCTTTGGCCTCTCTACCATAGCATTTGCCATCGATCCAGAGCCTGAACGGCCCTTAACCTCGGCTCTACGGCACCAGAACTGCCATATTTGCACACACGACTTTGCTGCCGCACGGCCGGTTCCTGCGCGTCCTACGGCTCCTCGCACCAAGTCAAGCACACCCATGTGCCTTGGTTAAGGCGTTTTGACACCTCTGGCCTCTCCACCACAGCGTCATGTCAAAACGCCAAAGGTGGACATGGTGACATGGCGCTGTGGTGGAGAGGCCAAAGGTGTCAAAATGCCTTAACCATGGCGCATGGGTGTGCTTGACTTGGTGTGAGGAGCCGTAGGACGCGCAGGAACCGGCCGTGCGGCAGCAAAGTCGTGTGTGCAAATATGGCAGTTCTGGAGCCGTAGAGCCGAGGTTAAGGGCCGTTCAGGCTCTGGAGCGATGGCAAATGCTATGGTAGAGAGGCCAAAGGTGTCAAAATGCCTTAACCATGGCGTACGGGCATGCTTGACTCAAGGTGCGGGGCCATAGGACGTTGGAACCGGCCGTGCGGCAGCATGGTCGTGTGTGCAAATATGGCGATTTTGGAGCCGTGAAGCCGTGGTTAAGGGCCCTTCGTCTCGGGTGATGGAAAACTCTGTGGTGGAGCGGTGAGATTCATCTAAATGGCATAACCATGGGGTACGAGCGTGCTTGACCCGATGCCGAGAGCCGTAGGATGCACAGGATCCGGCCGTGCGGCGGCAAAGACAATCGTGTGCAAATATGGAAGTTCAGGTCGTGGAGCGGTTGTTAAGGGCCGTTCGGGCTCTCGGGTGATGAAAATATTGTGGTGGTGAGGCCGGAGGCATCAAAATGCCTTAACCATGGCATACGGCTCGTCTTGACCTAGTGTCGAGGCTGTAGACACGCAAGAACCGCTGTGCGGTAGCATAGTCGTGTGTGCAAATATGGCAGTTCTAGAGCTGGAGCCATGGTTAAGGGCCATTCACGTTCTTGGGCAGCAACAAACACTTGTGGCTGGAGAGGCCGAGGTGTCAAAATGCCTTAACCATGGTGCATGGGCGTGCACGCGCTGGTGCCGGGAGCCGTAGGAGCGCAGAACCAGCCGTGCGCGGCAAGAAAGTCCTGTGCAAATATGGCGGTTCTAGAGCCGTGGAGCCGAGGTTAAGGGCCGTTCGGTCTTGAGCTATCGCAAACGCTATGGTAGAGGCCCGGAGATGTCAAAATGCCTTAACCATGGCGTACGGGCATGCTTGACTCAGTGCCGGGAGCCATAGGACGCGTTGGAACCGACCGTGCGGCAACATGGTTGTGTGTGCAAATATGGCAATTTTGGAGCCGTGGAGCCGTGGTTAAGGGCCCTTCGTGCTCTCGGGTGATGGAAAACTCTATGGTGGAGAGGTGAGAGGCATCAAAATGGCTTAACCATGGCGTACGGCAAGCTTGACCTTGGCGCTTGAGAGCCATAGGATGCACGAGGATCCGGCCGTGTGGTAGCACAAATCGTGTGTGCAAATATGGAAGTTCGAGTCATGGAGCGTGGTTAAGGGCCGTTCGGGCTCTCGAGGTGATGACAAACATTGTGGTGGTGAGGCCGGAGGCATCAAAATGCCGTAACTATGGCATACGGTCGTGCTTGACCTAGTGCCGAGAGCCGTAGGACACGCAGAACCGGGCCGGTGTGCGAAGAGCATAGTCGTGTGTGCAAATATGGTAGTTCTAGAGCTGTGGAGCCATGGTTAAGGGGCATTCGGGTTCTCGGGTGGTAACAAATGCTATGGTGGAGAGGCTAGAGGTGTCAAAATGCCTTAACCATGGCGCATGGGCGTGCTTGACTTGGTGCGAGGAGCCGTAGGACGCGCAGGAACCGGCCGTGCGGCAGCAAAGTCGTGTGTGCAAATATGGCGGTGGATCGGAACCGTGTAGCCGAGGTTAGGGCCGTTCGGCTCTCGAGCGACGGCAAACGCTATGGTAGAGAGGCCGAGGTGTCAAAATGCCTTAACCATGGCATACGGGCGTGCTTGACTCAAAGGGAGCCATAGGACGCGTTGGAACCGACCGTGCGGCAAAGATAGTCGTGTGTGCAAATATGGCGCTTTTAGAGCCATGGAGCCGTGGTTAAGGGCCCTTCGGGCTCTTAGGTGATGGAAAACTCTATAGTGGAGAGGTGAGAGGCATCAAAATGGCTTAACCATAGGGTACGAGCATGCTTGACTCGGTGCCGAGAGCCGTAGGATGCACAGGATCCGGCCGTGCGGCAGCACAATCGTGTGTGCAAATATGGAAGTTCTGGAGTCGTGGAGCTGTTGTTAAGGGGCGTTCGAGCTCTCGGGTGATGACAAACATTGTGGTGGTGAGGCTAGAGGCATCAAAATGCCTTAACCATGGCATACGGTCGTGCTTGACCTAGTGTCGAGGGCTGTAGGACACGCAAGAACCGGTTGTGCGGTAGCATAGACGTGTGTGCAAATATGGCAGTTCTAGAGCTGTGGAGCCATGGTTAAGGGCCATTCGGGTTCTTGGGCGGCAACAAACGCTGTGCTAGAGAGGCCAGAGGTGTCAAACTGCCTTAACCAAGGTGCATGGGCGTACTTGACTTGGTGCCAGGAGCCGTAGGACGCGCAGGAACCAGCCATGCGGCAGCAAAGTCCTGTGTGCAAATATGGCAGTTCTAGAGCCATGCAGCCGTGGTTAAGGGCCGTTCAGGCTCTCGAGCTATCGGAAATGCTATGGTAGAGAGGCCAGAGATGTCATAATGCCTTAACCATGGCGTACGGGCATGCTTGACTCAGTGCCGGGAGCCATAGGACGCGTTGGAACCGACCGTGCGGCAACATGGTTGTGTCTGCAAATATGGTAATTTTGGAGCCGTGGAGCCGTGGTTAAGGGCCCTTCAGGCTCTCGAGTGATGGAAAACTCTATGGTGGAGAGGTGAGAGGCATCAAAATGGCTTAACCATAGCGTACGGGCATGCTTGACTCGGTGCCGAGAGCCATAGGATGCACAGGATCCGGCCGTGCGGCAGCACAGCTGTGTGTGCAAATATGGAAGTTCTGGAGTCATGGAGCTGTAGTTAAGGGCCGTTCGGGCTCTCGGGTGATGATAAACATTGTGGTGGTGAGGCCAGAGGCATCAAAACGCCTTAACTATGGCATACGGTCGTGCTTGACCTAGTGCCGAGAGCTGTAGGACACGCAGGAATCGGCTGTGCAGTAGCATAGTCGAGTGTGCAAATATGGTAGTTCTAGAGCTGTGGAGCCATGGTTAAGGGCCATTCGGGTTCTCGTGCGGCAACAAACGCTGTGGTGGAGAGGCCAGAGGTGTCAAAACGCCTTAACCATGGCGCATGGGCCTGCTTGACTTGGTGCGAGGAGCCGTAGGATGTGCAGGAACCGGCCGTGTGGCAGCAAAGTCGTGTGTGCAAATATGGCAGTTCTGGA
This sequence comes from Themeda triandra, assembly GCA_018135685.1. Classification (NCBI taxonomy): domain Eukaryota; kingdom Viridiplantae; phylum Streptophyta; class Magnoliopsida; order Poales; family Poaceae; genus Themeda; species Themeda triandra. Next base: position 62,478 of record JAENPR010002241.1, on the reverse strand, counting down.
GCCATGTAGCCGAGGTTAAGGGCCGTTCAGGCTCTCGAGCGACGGCAAACGCTATGGTAGAGAGGCCAGAGGTGTCAAAATTCCTTAACCATGGCATACAGGCATGCTTGACTCAGTGCCGGGAGCCATAGGACGCGTTGGAACCGACTGTGTGGCAGCATAGTCGTGTGTGCAAATATGGCAGTTTTAGAGCCATGGAGCCATGGTTAAGGGCCCTTCAGGCTCTTAGGTGATGGAAAACTCTATATTGGAGAGATGAGAGGCATCAAAATGGCTTAACCATGGGGTACGAGCATGCTTGACTCGGTGCCGAGAGCCGTAGGATGCACAGGATCCGGCCGTGCGGCAGCACAATCGTGTGTGCAAATATGGAAGTTCTGGAGTCGTGGAGCTGTTGTTAAGGGGCGTTCGAGCTCTCGGGTGATGACAAACATTGTGGTGGTGAGGCTAGAGGCATCAAAATGCCTTAACCATGGCATACGGTCGTGCTTGACCTAGTGTCAAGAGCTGTAGGACACGCAAGAACCGGTTGTGCGGTAGCATAGACGTGTGTGCAAATATGGCGCTTCTAGAGCCGTGGAGCCATGGTTAAGGGCCATTCGGGTTCTTGGCGGCAACAAACGCTGTGCTAGAGAGGCCAGAGGTGTCAAAATGCCTTAACCAAGGCGCATGGGTGTACTTGACTTGGTGCCAGGAGCCGTAGGACGCGCAGGAACCACCCGTGCGGCGGCAAGTCCCGTGTGCAAATATGGCGCTTCTAGAGCCGTGGTTAAGGGCCGTTCGTGGCTCTCGAGCTATCACAAACGCTATGGTAAAGAGGCCGTAGATGTCATAATGCCTTAACCATGGCGTACGGGCATGCTTGACTCGGTCTGGAGCCATAGGACGCGCGTTGGAACCGACCGTGCGGCAACATGGTTGTGTCTGCAAATATGGCAATTTTGGAGCCATGGAGCCGTGGTTAAGGGCCCTTCAGGCTCTCAAGTGATGGAAAACTCTATGGTGGAGAGGTGAGAGGCATCAAAATGGCTTAACCATAGCGTACGGGCATGCTTGACTCGGTGCGAGAGCCATAGGATGCACGGGGATCCGGCCGTGCGGCGGCACGGGTGTGCAAATATGGAAGTTCGGAGTCATGGAGCCGTAGTTAAGGGCCGTTCGGGCTCTCGGGTGATGATAAACATTTTGGTGGTGAGGTCAGAGGCATCAAAATGCCTTAACTATGGCATACGGTCGTGCTTGACCTAGTGCCGAGAGTAGGACACGCAGAATCGAGATGCAGAGCATAGTCGAGTGTGCAAATATGGCGTTCTAGAGCTGTGGAGCCATGGTTAAGGGCCATTCGGGTTCTCGTGCGGCAACAAACACTGTGGTGGAGAGGCCAGAGGTGTCAAAACGCCTTAACCATGGCGCATGGGCCTGCTTGACTTGGTGCGAGGAGCCGTAGGATGCGCAGGAACCGGCCGTGTGGCAGCAAAGTCGTGTGTGCAAATATGGCAGTTCTGGAGCCATGTAGCCGAGGTTAAGGGCCATTCAGGCTCTCGAGCGACGGCAAACGCTATGGTAGAGAGGCCAGAGGTGTCAAAATTCCTTAACCATGGCATACAGGCATGCTTGACTCAGCCGGGAGCCATAGGACGCGTTGGAACCGGCGCGGCAAAGATAGTCGTGTGTGCAAATATGGCAATTTTAGAGCCATGGAGCCATGGTTAAGGGCCCTTCGGGCTCTTAGGTGATGGAAAACTCTATAGTGGAGAGATGAGAGGCATCAAAATGGCTTAACCATGGGGTACGAGCATGCTTGACTCGGTGCCGAGCCGTAGGATGCACGATCCGGCCGTGCGGCAAAGACAATCGTGTGTGCAAATATGGAAGTTACGGAGTCGTGGAGCCATTTGTTAAGGGGCGTTCGAGCTCTCGGGTGATGACAAACATTGTGGTGGTGAGGCTAGAGGCATCAAAATGCCTTAACCATGGCATACGGTCGTGCTTGACCTAGTGTCAAGAGCTGTAGGACACGCAAGAACCGGTTGTGCGGTAGCATAGACGTGTGTGCAAATATGGCGCTTCTAGAGCCGTGGAGCCATGGTTAAGGGCCATTCGGGTTCTTGGCGGCAACAAACGCTGTGCTAGAGAGGCCAGAGGTGTCAAAATGCCTTAACCAAGGCGCATGGGTGTACTTGACTTGGTGCCAGGAGCCGTAGGACGCGCAGGAACCAGCCGTGCGGCAGCAAAGTCCTGTGTGCAAATATGGCAGTTCTAGAGCCGTGGTTAAGGGCCGTTCAGGCTCTCGAGCTATCACAAACGCTATGGTAGAGAGGCCAGAGATGTCATAATGCCTTAACCATGGCGTACGGGCATGCTTGACTCAGTGCCGGGAGCCATAGGATGCGTTGGAACCGACCGTGCGGCAACATGGTTGTGTCTGCAAATATGGCAATTTTGGAGCCATGGAGCCGTGGTTAAGGGCCCTTCAGGCTCTCAAGTGATGGAAAACTCTATGGTGGAGAGGTGAGAGGCATCAAAATGGCTTAACCATAGCGTACGGGCATGCTTGACTCGGTGCGAGAGCCATAGGATGCACGGGATCCGGCGTGCGGCGGCAAGACATGTGTGCAAATATGGAAGTTCTGAGTCATGGAGCAGTAGTTAAGGGCCGTTCGGGCTCTCGGGTGATGATAAACATTTTGGTGGTGAGGTCAGAGGCATCAAAACGCCTTAACTATGGCATACGGTCGTGCTTGATCTAGTGCCGAGAGCCGTAGGACACGCAGAATCGGGCCGTGCGTAGCATAGTCGAGTGTGCAAATATGGCGCCTTCTAGAGCCGTGGAGCCATGGTTAAGGGCCATTCGGGTTCTCGTGCGGCAACAAACGCTCGTGGTGGAGAGGCCAGAGGTGTCAAAACGCCTTAACCATGGCGCATGGGCGTGCTTGACTTGGTGCGAGGAGCCGTAGGACGCAGAACCGGCCGCGTGTGGCGCAAAGTCGTGTGTGCAAATATGGCGGTTACGGAGCCATGTAGCCGAGGTTAAGGGCCGTTCAGGCTCTCGAGCGACGGCAAACGCTATGGTAGAGAGGCCATAGGTGTCAAAATGCCTTAACCATGGCATACGTGCATGCTTGACTCAGTCGGAGCCATAGGACGCGTTGGAACCGACCGTGCGGCAGCATGGTCGTGTGTGCAAATATGGCAGTTTTAGAGCCATGGAGCCGTGGTTAAGGGCCCTTCAGGCTCTTAGGTGATGGAAAACTCTATAGTGGAGAGATGAAAGGCATCAAAATGGCTTAACCATGGGGTACGAGCATGCTTGACTCGGTGCGAGGCCGTAGGATGCACGGGATCCGGCCGTGCGGCGCAAAGACAATCGTGTGTGCAAATATGGAAGTTACGGAGTCGTGGAGCCGTTTGTTAAGGGGCGTTCGAGCTCTCGGGTGATGACAAACATTGTGGTGGTGAGGCTAGAGGCATCAAAATGCCTTAACCATAGCATACGATCGTGCTTGACCTAGTGTCGAGAGTCAGGACACGCAAGAACCGGTTGTGCGGTAGCATAGACGTGTGTGCAAATATGGCGGTTCTAGAGCCGTGGAGCCATGGTTAAGGGCCATTCGGGTTCTTGGGCGGCAACAAACGCTGTGCTAGAGAGGCCAGAGGTGTCAAAATGCCTTAACCAAGGCGCATGGGCGTACTTGACTTGGTGCCAGGAGCCGTAGGACGCGCAGGAACCAGCCGTGCGGTAGCAAAGTCCTGTGTGCAAATATGGCAGTTCTAGAGCCGTGGAGCCGAGGTTAAGGGCCATTCAGGCTCTTGAGGTATCGTAAATGCTATAATAGAGAGGCCAGAGATGTCAAAATGCCTTAACCATGGCGTACGGGCATGCTTGACTCAGTGCCGGGAGCCATAGGACGCGTTGGAACCGACCGTGCGGCAACATGGTTGTGTGTGCAAATATGGCGGTTTTGGAGCCGTGGAGCCATGGTTAAGGGCCCTTCGTGCTCTCGGGTGATGGAAAACTCTATGGTGGAGAGGTGAGAGGCATCAAAATGGCTTAACCATAGCGTAAGGGCATGCTTGACCTCGGTCTTGAGCCATAGGATGCACGGGATCCGGCGTGCGCGGCAAGACAATCGTGTGTGCAAATATGGAAGTTCGGAGTCGTGGAGCTGTTGTTAAGGGGCGTTCGAGCTCTCGGGTGATGACAAACATTGTGGTGGTGAGGCTAGAGGCATCAAAATGCCTTAACCATGGCATACGGTCGTGCTTGACCTAGTGTCAAGAGCTGTAGGACACGCAAGAACCGGTTGTGCGGTAGCATAGACGTGTGTGCAAATATGGCAGTTCTAGAGCTGTGGAGCCATGGTTAAGGGCCATTCGGGTTCTTGGGCGGCAACAAACGCTGTGCTAGAGAGGCCGAGAGGTGTCAAATGCCTTAACCAAGGCGCATGGGTGTACTTGACTTGGTGCCGGGAGCCGTAGGACGCGGGAACCAGGCCGTGCGGCAAAGAAAGTCCCGTGTGCAAATATGGCAGTTCTAGAGCCGTGGTTAAGGGCCGTTCAGGCTCTCGAGCTATCACAAACGCTATGGTAGAGAGGCCGAGGAGATGTCATAATGCCTTAACCATGGCGTACGGGCATGCTTGACTCAGTGCCGGGAGCCATAGGATGCGTTGGAACCGACCGTGCGGCAACATGGTTGTGTCTGCAAATATGGCAATTTTGGAGCCATGGAGCCGTGGTTAAGGGCCCTTCAGGCTCTCAAGTGATGGAAAACTCTATGGTGGAGAGGTGAGAGGCATCAAAATGGCTTAACCATAGCGTACGGGCATGCTTGACTCGGTGCCGAGAGCCATAGGATGCACAGGATCCGGCCGTGCGGCAGCACAGCTGTGTGTGCAAATATGGAAGTTCTGGAGTCATGGAGCTGTAGTTAAGGGCCGTTCGGGCTCTCGGGTGATGATAAACATTTTGGTGGTGAGGTCAGAGGCATCAAAACGCCTTAACTATGGCATACGGTCATGCTTGATCTAGTGCCGAGAGCTGTAGGACACGCAGGAATCGGCTGTGCAGTAGCATAGTCGAGTGTGCAAATATGGCAGTTCTAGAGCTGTGGAGCCATGGTTAAGGGCCATTCGGGTTCTCGTGCGGCAACAAACGCCTCGTGGTGGAGAGGCCGAGGTGTCAAAACGCCTTAACCATGGCGCATGGGCGTGCTTGACTTGGTGCGAGGAGCCGTAGGACGCGTGAACCGGCCGTGTGGCAGCAAAGTCGTGTGTGCAAATATGGCAGTTCTGGAGCCATGTAGCCGAGGTTAAGGGCCGTTCAGGCTCTCGAGCGACGGCAAACGCTATGGTAGAGAGGCCGAGGGTGTCAAAATGCCTTAACCATGGCATACGGGCATGCTTGACTCGGTCGGGAGCCATAGGACGCGTTGGAACCGACCGTGCGGCAAAGATAGTCGTGTGTGCAAATATGGCAGTTTTAGAGCCATGGAGCCGTGGTTAAGGGCCCTTCAGGCTCTTAGGTGATGGAAAACTCTATAGTGGAGAGATGAGAGGCATCAAAATGGCTTAACCATGGGGTACGAGCATGCTTGACTCGGTGCCGAGAGCCGTAGGATGCACAGGATCCGGCCGTGCGGCAACACAATCGTGTGTGCAAATATGGAAGTTTTGGAGTCGTGGAGCTGTTGTTAAGGGGCGTTCGAGCTCTCGGGTGATGACAAACATTGTGGTGGTGAGGCTAGAGGCATCAAAATGCCTTAACCATAGCATACGATAGTGCTTGACCTAGTGTCGAGAGCTGTAGGACACGCAAGAACCGGTTGTGCGGTAGCATAGACGTGTGTGCAAATATGGCAGTTCTAGAGCTGTGGAGCCATGGTTAAGGGCCATTCGGGTTCTTGGGCGGCAACAAACGCTGTGCTAGAGAGGCCAGAGGTGTCAAAATGCCTTAACCAAGGCGCATGGGCGTACTTGACTTGGTGCCAGGAGCCGTAGGACTCGCAGGAACCAGCCGTGCGGTAGCAAAGTCCTGTGTGCAAATATGGCAGTTCTAGAGCCGTGGAGCCGAGGTTAAGGGCCATTCAGGCTCTCGAGGTATCGCAAATGCTATGATAGAGAGGCCAGAGATGTCAAAATGCCTTAACCATGGCGTACGGGCATGCTTGACTCAGTGCCGGGAGCCATAGGACGCGTTGGAACCGACCGTGCGGCAACATGGTTGTGTGTGCAAATATGGCGCTTTGGAGCCGTGGAGCCATGGTTAAGGGCCCTTCGGGCTCTCGGGTGATGGAAAACTCTATGGTGGAGAGGTGAGAGGCATCAAAATGGCTTAACCATAGCGTACGGGCATGCTTGACCCGGTGCGAGAGCCATAGGATGCACGGGATCCGGCGTGGGGCAAAGACAATCGTGTGTGCAAATATGGAAGTTACGGAGTCGTGAGCCGTTGTTAAGGGGCGTTCGAGCTCTCGGGTGATGACAAACATTGTGGTGGTGAGGCTAGAGGCATCAAAATGCCTTAACCATGGCATACGGTCGTGCTTGACCTAGTGTCAAGAGCTGTAGGACACGCAAGAACCGGTTGTGCGGTAGCATAGACGTGTGTGCAAATATGGCAGTTCTAGAGCTGTGGAGCCATGGTTAAGGGCCATTCGGGTTCTTGGGCGGCAACAAACGCTGTGCTAGAGAGGCCAGAGGTGTCAAAATGCCTTAACCAAGGCGCATGGGTGTACTTGACTTGGTGCCAGGAGCCGTAGGACGCGCAGGAACCAGCCGTGCGGCAGCAAAGTCCTGTGTGCAAATATGGCAGTTCTAGAGCCGTGGTTAAGGGCCGTTCAGGCTCTCGAGCTATCACAAACGCTATGGTAGAGAGGCCAGAGATGTCATAATGCCTTAACCATGGCGTACGGGCATGCTTGACTCGATCGGAGCCATAGGATGCGTTGGAACCGACCGTGCGGCAACATGGTTGTGTCTGCAAATATGGCAATTTTGGAGCCATGGAGCCGTGGTTAAGGGCCCTTCAGGCTCTCAAGTGATGGAAAACTCTATGGTGGAGAGGTGAGAGGCATCAAAATGGCTTAACCATAGCGTACGGGCATGCTTGACTCGGTGCCGAGAGCCATAGGATGCACAGGATCCGGCCGTGCGGCAGCACAACTGTGTGTGCAAATATGGAAGTTCTGGAGTCATGGAGCTGTAGTTAAGGGCCGTTCGGGCTCTCGGGTGATGATAAACATTTTGGTGGTGAGGTCAGAGGCATCAAACGCCTTAACTATGGCATACGGTCATGCTTGATCTAGTGCCGAGAGCAGTAGGACACGCGAATCGAGGTCGTGCGAAGAGCATAGTCGAGTGTGCAAATATGGCGAGTTCTAGAGCTGTGGAGCCATGGTTAAGGGCCATTCGGGTTCTCGTGCGGCAACAAACGCTGTGGTGGAGAGGCCAGAGGTGTCAAAACGCCTTAACCATGGCGCATGGGCGTGCTTGACTTGGTGCGAGGAGCCGTAGGATGCGCAGGAACCGGCCGTGTGGCAGCAAAGTCGTGTGTGCAAATATGGCAGTTCTGGAGCCATGTAGCCGAGGTTAAGGGCCGTTCAGGCTCTCGAGCGACGGCAAACGCTATGGTAGAGAGGCCAGAGGTGTCAAAATGCCTTAACCATGGCATACAGGCATGCTTGACTCAGTGCCGGGAGCCATAGGACGCGTTGGAACCGACCGTGCGGCAGCATAGTCGTGTGTGCAAATATGGCAGTTTTAGAGCCATGGAGCCGTGGTTAAGGGCCCTTCAGGCTCTTAGGTGATGGAAAACTCTATAGTGGAGAGATGAGAGGCATCAAAATGGCTTAACCATGGGGTACGAGCATGCTTGACTCGGTGCCGAGAGCCGTAGGATGCACAGGATCCGGCCGTGCGGCAACACAATCGTGTGTGCAAATATGGAAGTTCTGGAGTCGTGGAGCTGTTGTTAAGGGGCGTTCGAGCTCTCGGGTGATGACAAACATTGTGGTGGTGAGGCTAGAGGCATCAAAATGCCTTAACCATAGCATACGATCGTGCTTGACCTAGTGTCGAGAGTCAGTAGGACACGCAAGAACCGGTTGTGCGGTAGCATAGACGTGTGTGCAAATATGGCGCTTCTAGAGCTGGAGCCATGGTTAAGGGCCATTCGGGTTCTTGGCGGCAACAAACGCCGTGCTAGAGAGGCCAGAGGTGTCAAAATGCCTTAACCAAGGCGCATGGGCGTACTTGACTTGGTGCCAGGAGCCGTAGGACTCGCAGGAACCAGCCGTGCGGTAGCAAAGTCCTGTGTGCAAATATGGCAGTTCTAGAGCCGTGGAGCCGAGGTTAAGGGCCATTCAGGCTCTCGAGGTATCGCAAATGCTATGATAGAGAGGCCAGAGATGTCAAAATCCCTTAACCATGGCGTACGGGCATGCTTGACTCAGTGCCGGGAGCCATAGGACGCGTTGGAACCGACCGTGCGGCAACATGGTTGTGTGTGCAAATATGGCAGTTTTGGAGCCGTGGAGCCATGGTTAAGGGCCCTTCAGGCTCTCGGGTGATGGAAAACTCTATGGTGGAGAGGTGAGAGGCATCAAAATGGCTTAACCATAGCGTACGGGCATGCTTGACCCGGTGCCGAGAGCCATAGGATGCACAGATCCGGCCGTGCGGCAAAGACAAACCGTGTGTGCAAATATGGAAGTTCTGGAGTCATGGAGCTGTGGTTAAGGGCCATTCGGGCTCTCGGGTGATGATAAACATTGTGGTGGTGAGGCCCGAGGCGTCAAAATGCCTTAACTATGGCATACGGTCGTGCTTGACCTAGTGCCGAGAGAGTAGGACACGCAGGAATCGAGTTTGTGCGGCAGCTAAAGATAGTCGAGTGTGCAAATATGGCGTTCTAGAGCCGTGGAGCCATGGTTAAGGGCCATTCGGGTTCTTGTGCGGCAACAAACGCTGTGGTGGAGAAGCCGAGGGTGTCAAAACGCCTTAACCATGGCGCATGGGCGTGCTTGACTTGGTGCCGGGAGCCGTAGGACGCGCGAACCGGCCGTGCGGGCAAAGAAAAGTCGTGTGTGCAAATATGGCGTTACGGGAGCCGTGGAGCCGAGGTTAAGGGCCGTTCAGGCTCTCGAGCGATGGCAAACACTATGGTAGAGAGGCCAAAGGTGTCAAAATGCCTTAACCATGGCGTACGGGCATGCTTGACTCAGTGCCGGGGGCCATAGGACGCTGTTGGCATTTGTTAACGCAATCACCAAAAGATAGAATAGAAGTCCATCCCTGATAACAGCACGAAGAAATACTGGTACTAATAAATGCAACTGCTCCCAGAAATAAATATGTAATCCACAAGCGCACAGATAATACCATTGTAGCATTTTAACCAGGAGTAATCCAAGTATCGTTATTTATAATTTTACCACTGGGAAGGGAATGCACTGGATAATGAGTGATGAGCAATGCACATGTAATAATAGAGAGCTTAACCTTGTCTGTATCAATCATCTCATACAGGGTAAGTGTCACATAAAATATAGAAATGAATGATAATTGACATAAGATAAATGAGAGCATTTAGCCACATAAAATAATAGTAACAGCCATCTCAACTTAGCACTCTAAGCTTATAACACTAGCATGGACTAGGACGATCTAGGGTATAATCCTATGTTATTCTAACTATAAAGTCAAAGCATACAATGATTAGTGCAAGAACATCTAGCAATCATGGCGGGAAAAGGTTACATCTATGCATAGTGATATTACCAGAGAAGACTAGAGACGTAGCAATGACTTCAATGTAATAGGGGTATTCTGCTAGACCTATACTCGGGAGAAGGGCTACAAAGGACTCAACAGACTGTCACTCCCGCGATCTACCTCACGATCCGGAATATAGGGTGCAATCGCAGATAAATACGGTCCAGCGCCATGCCCACACAATATCTATCACTCACCCATTGGCCTAATGAGCAAGCGCTATACGATCCTATGCATAAACATAATTCTAGTCCAACTATGCTAAACATATAATCAAAGTAAACTAAGAACGATATAATTGAGAACATAATCAAATAGAGTAAAGTCAAGTCTAATATAATAGAATAGAATAAAGTACTACTCATAGTATCACGAACAATGATGAATATTACAAGAATGTAGAGGGGAATTACCGAGAACTCCGATAGATCGGGACTCCAAGCTATGCTTGATTCCCTCTAGATCTATTCCTATGTAGCTATGCTACTAAACTATGGAGCTCTAATTGAGATGGTGGCTCTGGCTTCTCTGAATCCTCTTAGATGAATGAAGAGAGAATGAATTAGGGTTTCACCCAGGGGCCAGGGGCTCTGAATATATAGCCCCCTAGGAAGCACCACAGCCCTCGGATCAAACCGACCTAAATGGACAATAATTATTCATCCTCAAAGGCGGTGGAGGCAGGATCCGCGAGACTCCACCTCATTGGTTGAGGTGGAGGGGCGGCCGACCATAGGCCGGGGGTGGCCGCCTGGGTCAATGGCGGTGGGCCCCGGTTTCGTGTGTCGCCTTCCGGAGTCTTCTAGAGTATACAATTTTACCCGTTCGGTCTTTATCTCTATGTAATTCGACATGTGGGTCTCCTTTGGTTCTCTTTCCGATAACCCCCTCGCAAATAGACAATCACCAAAACTCATGGAATTCGTCGTGTAACCCCTATATCTAATAAGTGAACTCATATTAGTCCTTTCTCTTGCTGCGTTGACGGTATAAAATTGATACTTAACTACCGTCAACAAACTCCCCAAGCTTACCTTTTGCTCGTCCCCGAGCAAAGATAGACTCATGATGGATCGGAGTTGGTACAATGCTTTCACTCCTCACAAGTACACATGCGTTCAAACAAGAACTCTCCTCCGGATTAGAGTGAACTATTCTGACTCAAAACTTACTCATATTACCTTTCACCATGGGGCTTGTAACCGTCACTTGGGTCTTGAGTAGTTGAAAGATAGAACGGTCAAGTCAAGCGCCATGTTTCTCGCTCTTTGATCAACTATTATCCTGGAGTTTTTGCAAAGTTTTGAAATAAAACTCAGAGTTCCTTGTATGAACCTTTCAGGTCTCTCATTTGTGGTATTTCTGGATCCTCTCCAAGGCATGAGTAGTGTATGCCTTCTCTCTTCTCTCAAAAATATGTGGTATTTGTGGAACTAAGGCATAGTGGAAAGTGCCTTCTCTCTCTCACCCTACTTTCTAATAGGCTTATGTGGAGCTCATGGGTGGGGAGACACTCAAACTCACTTGCATATATTGCACAGTTAAGACATGGATCCAATAGGAACTAAAATAATAATAAAGTCATATGTGCATGTGAATGAGGAAATGGATGATAAGATGATGATGGGATGATGATGACAAGGAAATGATTATGAGGGGTAATCACTTGGTGAACATCTACTTCTACACTTGCTCCTTTGGGGATAACATGACTCCCTTTATTCGGAAACCTTAAAACTTTTTGAATGGAAGGACTCGGCTACTCTTTCTTTCTTTTTCTTTTTTTTTATAGCAACCAATCCTCTGGAAACAAAACTTTAGCAACGGGGAGTGTATAACTTGAAATGATAATGACTGGAGCTTTTATGTAGGCAATTGGAATGGCGATGATTATTTCTAGATGTTCACTCCCAGGATAGGAGTAGAACCTTTTCTGGATGAAGTGAAATGAGTGGCGTATGTATATGTGGATGAATGGATGGATGGATGGATGGATGCGTACTCCCAGGGTAGGAGCAGCATAGGTGCGTATCTCCAGGGTAGAGACAGCACATATATGGGGAATGCGTACTCCCGGGGTAGGAGCAAAGCATAGGTGCGTATCTCCGTGGTAGAGATAGCACAATATGTGGTGGATATGGATCTATATATGGGTGGTACTTCTAGGAACAAAAGTAGCACGTAATGAATGTAGTATTTATAAAAATGGGTGCATGCTTCTGAGGACGGAAGTAGCATAGATCAATGGATGGAGAGCACATAGTATTGACTTTAATCGCATGACTGATTTCTTATGGGTCCACAGCATAACCACACTCAATGCCTATAAAGACTATACTCAAGCCTACAATATGATCTATATGAACAGATGGGTTTTCCTAATCTAGTAAGCATGAATATCTGGCTGTGGTAGGAATTTGAACTCTCATCATAAAGAAACTCATCATGCAGGAATTTAATATTTTCACGAGATAAATTCTCCGAACTCTAGTATCTCTAGGAACAAGATGGACAAACAGCTCAAAACCTTCCCATATCATACCCAACCACCTAGACTTAGATCAAGTATTTGCTACCCACAAGTTTTAGGTTCGAGCAAATCTCAAATCTAAACAAGTTGTGTCCAAAACTCGGGAGAGTGCAAGGTTGAAAACTAGGTACTTGAAAGGAATTACGGCGAGCAACTATTCATCATCTCCATATAGAGTTTATTCTAGGGAAAAACTTAAGACAGATTGCAAGAGCTCTCCAAAAAATAAATAAGGAAATCTTTCTGGGTTTCTATGGTTATGCATTTTTTAGTTGTTTTAACAAAGCACACTCTAACAAAGCATAAATAGATAAGTTGGAAACACTTAGCTTGGTACACGGGGGATGCTCTCCCCAAGTGGATGTTGACATGGTCTCGCTAATGTTGCCGATGGGCAATGAAGACGTTCTAGTCCTCCCCGGAGTGTCGTAGATAGTTGCTGTTGGAGACAAGACTTGAATGTTGCGGGCAAAGCACTCCGACGAGGAACTGGATGTCCCTCTCGCCTGTTAGCTCTTCTTGATCCTTGATGTTCTGTGAAGCTGAAATAGACAACAAAGCTTGTGGAACTGATTAAGCGTTAGTGATAAAACCTCTAGGCCTTGGTTGTCTAGAACTTTCTTAACTTAAACTTATTCTAACAGGATCACAAGAAAATATTTTTATCTTTTTATTATTTAAGGAATGCAGACAGGGAAAGATAAATATCTTTGAGAAATTATTTTTGTGTCACTACGTGAATGATCATCCACATGGGGCTTAACGATTTTACGTATGCAAATGCTCAACATCTTTATTTTTTTTTCGATGCATAGATAAAAGAGTAAAGGTGCAACTAAGATGCTAGTAGGAAAATAAATATGCTAAGGTAAAAACAATGCAATGCTGAAAAGGAAGTGCTGATAAATACCAAGTTACCTCTTGGCGCGGCGTTCGGTGGTTTTAAGTCCTCTGAACAGGACTTGTCATGTTCGCTCATTTGTCAAGGGGCACATTGGCTGGCGCCTCTAATGACTCGCCTCTTGTGTAGGAATCGATTCTGATTTTTCTTTTATCTTCCACACCTTTTTTGTTGGAGAGGGTGGCCTTGAGGAGGAAGCTTCTTGGACCACTTGTTTCTCTTCTGTTGGTAGTACCTCTTCTTCTTCTACAATGTTCTTTTCTTCTGGGTACCGATCTTCATATCTGGACACTTCTCCTTCATAGTCAGCCCATCCATCAAGAGTGACGTTCTTCTTGTTACGCGACGGGTACGCTGCCTTCTCCTTGCTCTATTCTTCTTGGGTTCCTCGGTGATTATATAATTGTTGTTGAAGTAGCGGCGTACCTTCTCGGTGGGAAAGTGGAAATGAATCTCTCCCGTCCCAATATAGATGATAGCTCCGGTGGTGTTCGGGAATGGTCTCCTAGGATGATTGGAGGATCGTAATCATCTCCCATATCGATGACTAGGAAGTCTCGTGGGGACATAATGGTTATATATCTGGATGAGGACATCCTTCACTTCTCCTTCGATGAAGCGGAATGTCTGATCTGCCATCTGCAGCTATGCATAGGTGGGCTCCAAAGGCATAGTGCCATATAGATACTCATAGGTTACCTTGGCCATAATGTTGACGCCCGATCCGGTGTCACGAGATGCTTTATTGAAAGAGCTTCGTTGATGGAGCATTGAATGGTTGGGACACTGGGTCATCCTTCTTGATCGGACATGGGGACTTGGGTAAGTGGTCATGCTCCTTGTGGACTGCGGTGACCATCCTCACCGTCTCCGTCTTCTTGCTCTTCTTATCTTTGGTCTTGCTCTTCTTAGCTGGATTCTTCTTCTTCTCATTGTTCTCACATGAGGGTGTCTTGAACTGCAAAGCACTCGTTCTTGAAGAAGAAGGTCTCTCTCTTGCCCTTGACGTTGAAGATGATCTTGGCGGTGTTGGCATACATAATAGCTCCAGCGGTGTTCAAGAATGGTCGTCCTAATGATAGGGGACCTTTCATCACCGCCCGTATCCACTACCACGAAGTTCGCAGGAACGTACGAGTTGCCCACTCGTACACATATATCTTCTAGTATTCCCAAAGGAACATGGAGTGATCGATCTCGCAAGCCGTAAGCACATGGTTGTGTATGCTAGAGGGCCTCTGAATAGCTTCTCATATATCACTCTTGGCATAATGTTGATGCTTGCACCGAAGTCACAGATTGCCTCATTAAAGTTGGTACTTCCAATGGAGATCGGAATAACTGGCCTCCCTGGATCGCCCTTCTTGATTGGCAGAGTTGAGTCAATCCATGACCCCTTTGATGGATCACTCCAGCTGTCTTCTACATTGAATATATCAACGAGATTTGCAGTTTCGAGCTCTTCGGGTTGTCCTGCCAGTTTACCTTGGCCAGTAGAGGGAGCAAGGTTGACAAGCTGTTGTACCTGTGACTCAAGTATCTTGTTGAAGCTGAGTTGACTCTTGATGGCATTGGAAAAGCCATCCATTCTATTACTGAGTGTCTCTAGGACCTTGTCATTTGATGTCAGCTTCTTGGACAGGTTGTCCATCATCTTGCCTTGATTCAGCACTAACTCTCTCAAAGGCGGCTGGTTGTAATTATTGTAGGAGGAGTTGTTACCTTGGTAATTGCCTGAGTAGTTAGGCCTCGGCTGCTGATTCCAACCTTGATTCTGCTAAGGATGATAGTTGTTGTTGTTGTTGTTGTTGTTGTTGTTGTTGTTGTTGTTGTTGTTGTTGTTGTTGTTGAGGTAGTTCACGTCCTCCTTCAGCTCTGGGCAGTTAGCACCTGTGTGCCCAGTCTCTCCACACTCTTCACATGTCATGCGAGCATCATGTATATGCATGACTTCCTTCTTCTCTGTGGCTCTCTCATTGAGCCTCTTCATTAACAGGTCCATTTTGGCAGACAGCATGTCTACCTCCTTCAGCTGGTGCATTCCTCCACCTCTCTTGCGGGTCTGAGTTCTTTCTTCACTCCAACCTTGGTTGGATGCCATTTTCTCCACAAGAGTTGTGGCCTGAGGAATAGTGAGTGATAAGAATGCACCACCACCAGCAGCATCCATTGTCTCACGTGTGCTGTTGCTGAGCCCATGGTAGAATGTCTACATAAGCAGCCAATTCTCCATGCCATGATGAGGACATTCGAGGATGTAGTCTTGAAAGCGCTCCCAAGCTTCGGGACAGTCTCATCATGATGTTGCTTTGAAAGCTTGATATCTTCCCACGAAGAGCATTTGTCTTGCCCATGGGGAAGAACTTCGCCAAGAAATTGGTGGAACATAGTGCCCACGTAGTATTCTTCTCCTTATTGGTGTAGAACCATTTGCCGCTCTCCCCAAGAGTGAGAATGGGAAGAGGCGAAGTAGTATAGCATCTCTCGGGGACATCCTTGATAGTGAATGTGCTACAAATCTCCGGAAGTGTTGGAGATAAGCACTAGCATCTTCATGGGCCTTCCCACAGAACTGGCTTGCTTGCACCATGTTGATTAGCGCAGGCTTGAGCTCAAAAGCTCCTTCGATGTCCGCAGCTGGTCCAGTACGAATGTTGTCCGTAGTGGGAGCTGAGAACTCGTGGAGTGACTTGTTCGCCATGGCTTCAAACGCTGGTGTCAAGTCTCGGACGAAAGGTCGACTTTCTGCTTCCGACAAACTTCCAAGTTGAGTTGATGATGATTGATTTGTCTTCTTCAACTTGCTTCTGGCCTTCCTGAATAAAGCTTCTGGATTGTCAATATAATTATCAGGAAGAGTTGTCTTGATAACCCTGCATAAAATACACAAGTAGACAAAACAAGGGTAATCCTGTAGAGATGGGTTAGTATGAAAAAGACAACTCGATCACATTATCTAGTGCAATGCTTTGCTCATTATTCATTGGCTTTCAACCTTCCCGGCAACGGCGCCAAAATGCTTGTTGGCATTTGTTAACGCAATCACCAAAAGATAGAATAGAAGTCCATCCCCGATAACAAGCCAAGAAATGCTGGTACTAATAAATGCAACTGCTCCTAGAAATAATTATGTGATCCGCAAGCGCACAGATAATACCATTGTAGCATTTTAACCAGGAGTAATCCAGGTATCGTTATTTATAATTTTACCACTGGGAAGGGAATGCACTGGATAATGAGTGATGAGCAATGCACATGCAATAATAGAGAGCTTAACCTTGTCTCATATCGATCATCTCATACGGGGTAAGTGTCACATAAAATATAGGAATGAATGATAATTGACATAAGATAAATGAGAGCATTTAGCCATATAAAATAATAGTAACAGACCATCTCAACTTAGCACTCTAAGCTTATAACACTAGCATGGACTAGGACGATCTAGGGTATAATCCTATGTTATTCTAACTATAAAGTCAAAGCATACAATGATTAGTGCAAGAACATCTAGCAATCATGGCGGGAAAAGGTTACATCTATGCATAGTGATATTACCGAGAAGACTAGAGACGTAGCAATGACTTCAATGTAATAGGGGTATTCGCTAGACCTATACTCGGGAGAAGGGCTACAAAGGACTCAATAGGATGTCACTCCCGCGATCTACCTCACGATCCGAATATAGGGTGCAATCGCAGATAAATACGGTCCAGGCACCATGCCCACTTTGTTGGTATAAATTAAGTGCAACTAAAATATAAAGGATTCCGCAGCGCCTGAGAACATGCCATTGTAGCATTTTACGGGAGTAAACCAGGTATCGTTATTTATATTTTACCACGGGAAGCAAGGGTTAAAGAATCGATAACTCACCATCATGTATCTACTAATGTAGTAAACCAACTAGACTAAAGCGAGGGGTAAATGATATCTATAAGATAATATAATAAAGCACACATGAGAATTCTATAATAAATGAGTAGCTAGCTAGAGTGAGAGGACAACGGGAGAGATTAAGGTTCTTAAATACTTCTCTATTACTCTAGTTACGTGATAACGGGGATGGATAGATATAGCAATCATACAATAGCACTTCGGGACATCACTAGACGGGAAAGCACCACAAAGGATAACTCTACCGACGTGACTACGGTCCTACTAATTTAAGAACCTACTCAATTCGGTGTGGACGGGGCTGTCACCTCCGTAACTACCACACAACCGAGAGAATAGGGCGCAACCTCGGGTAACCTATAGTCTAGACACCATGCCTACACTATCAATTACTACTCTAATCACTATAGATAACTAGAGCACTCGATGCGAGCGAAGATCCCATACTAAGCATAACAACTATACTAACAATCACAAGATAGGCATAAAAGTAAATAGAGAAGATAAATATATTAAAGCATAAGTCTTACAAAGAGTAGATACAAAGACATACCAAATCTCTCGAAGACTTCTCGAACCGAGCGCAGCTCCTCTCTCCTTAACTCTCATCTAGATCTAATCTACTACATTGGAATATCTAGCTCTAATTCTCTAGAGAAGAGAAGTCATCCATTCAAGGGACGCCTCTACAACTCGATCCCGTTGGGAGATAATGAATTAGGGTTTTAGGGATGCCTCCTCCGGGGGCCGGGGGCCCCGCTTATATAGCCCCTAGGATGCACCGCAGGCCCTCGGATCAAACCGACCTAAACGGACGATTATTATTCATCCTCAAAGGCGGTGGAACAGGGATCCGCGAGGCCGACGCCGATTGGCCGAGGTGCCCGGTCGGCCACCCAAGGGGGAGTCGGCCGACTCTCCACCGAGCCCGTTCGGGCTCCCGTTTGGTCAAAAGCCTTCTCGAACCTTCCGGATTACATGAATTTTCACCGGTTCCCAATTATCTCTATGTAAACCCGACATGTGGGCCTTCCTTGGATATTTTGACACCTGCGTAAAATGACATTCACCAAAACTCGTGGAATTCTGTTAGTATAACCCCTATATCTAGTTGGTGAACATATTTTAGTCCTGTCTCATGTCTAGTTGACGGTAAAAATTGGCACATAACGATCGTCAACAACTCCCCCAAGCTTACCTTTTGCTCGTCCCTGAGCAAAGATAAACTCAATCTGGATCAGGAGTTGCTACAATGCTTTCACGCCTCAAAAGTACACATGCATTCAAACAAGAACTCTCCTCCGAATTAGAGTGAACTATTCTGACTCAAAACTTACTCATATTACCTTTCACCATGGGGCTTGTAACCGTCACTTGGGTCTTGAGCAGTTGAAAGACAGAACGGTCAAGTCAAGCGCTATATTTCTCGCTCTTTGATCAACTATTATTCTGGAGTTTTTGCAAGATTTTCGAATAAAACTCGAGTTCCTTGTATGAACCTTTCGAGATCTCTCATTTGTGGTATTTCGGATCCTCTCCAAGGCATGAGTAGTGTATGCCTTCTCTCTTCTCTCAAAATATGTGGTATTTGTGGAACTAAGGCATAGTGGAAAGTGCCTTCTCCCTCTCACCCTACTTTCTAATAGGCTTATGTGGAGCTCATAGGTGGGGAGACACTCAAACTCACTTGCATATATTGCACAGTTAAGACATGGATCCAATAGGAACTAAATAATAATAAAGTCATATGTGCATGTGAATGAGAAAATGGATGATAAGATGATGATAGGATGATGATGATAAGGAAATGATTATGAGGGGTGATCACTTGGTGAATCATCTACTTCTACACTTGCTCCTTTGAGGATAACATGACTCCCTTTATTCGGAAACCTTGAAACTTCTTGAATGGAAGGATTTGGCTACTCTCTCTCTCTTTTTTTTTCTTTTTTTTCTTTTTTTTTCTTCTTCTTTTTTTTTAGAATAACCAATCCTCTGAAAACGAACCTCTGAACACGAAACTTTAGCAACGGGGAGTGTATAACTTGAAATGATAAAGATTGGAGCTTTTATGTAGGCAATGGAACGGCAATGATTATTTCGAGATGTTCACTCCCAGGATAGGAGTAAAATTTTTTCTCGATGAAGTGAAATGAGTGGCGTATGTATATGTGGATAGATGTATGGATGGATGGATGGATGGATGGATGGATGCGTACTCCCAAAGTAGGAGCAGCATGAATGCATGTCTCCAGGGTAGAGACAATCACATCATATGGTGGAATGCGTACTCCTAGGGTAGGAGCAGCATAGGTGCGTATCTCCAGGGTAGAGATAGCACAACATGTGGTGGATATGGATCTATATGTGGGTGGTACCTCTAGGGACGAAGTAGCATAGAATGAATGTAATATTTATAAAATGGGTGCATGCTTCGAGGACGAAGTAGCATAGATCAATGGATGGAGAGCACATAGTATTGACTTTAACTACATGATCGATTCCTTATGGGTCCACAAAAGCATAACCACACTCAATGCCTTAAAATACTACACTCAAGCCTACAATATGGTCGATATAAACGAGATGGGTCTTTCCTAATCTAGTAAGCATGAATATATGGCTGTGGTAGGAATTTGAACTCTCATCATAAAGGAACTCATCATGCAGGAATTTAATATTTTCATAAATAAATTCTCCGAACTCTAGCATCTCTAGGAACAAGATGGACAAGCGCTCAAACCGTCCCATATCATACCCGTCAACCACCTAGACTTAGATCGTGTTTGCTACCCACAAGTTTCGGGTTCGAGCAAATCTCAAATCTAAACAAGTTGTGTCCAAAACTCGGGAGAGTGCAAGGTTGAAAACTAGGTACTTGAAAGGAATTACGGCAGAGCAACTATTCATCATCTCCATGTAGAGTTTATTCTAGGGATCACTTTTAAGACAAGGACTACAAGAACTCTCCAAAAGTAGAAAAGAAATATTTACGGGTTTCTATAGTTATGCATCTTTTTTAGTTGTTTTAACAAAGCAAACTCTAACAAAGCATAGATAGATAAGTTGGAAACACTTAGCTTGGTACACGGGGATGCCCTCCCCCAAGCCGGATGTTGACATAGTCTGTTGTTGTTGTTGCCGACGAGGCGATGAAGACGTTCTAGTCCTCCAGGAGTGTCATAGATAGTTGTTGTTGGAGACAAAGATTTGAATGTTGCGACAAAGCACTCAGACAGAGACTGGACATCCTTCGTCTGTTAGCTCTTCTCGATCCTTTATGTTCTGTGAAGCTCAAATAGACAACAAAGCTTGTGGAACTGATTAAGCATTAGTGATAAAAACCTCTAAGCCTTGGCATCTAGAACCGCCTTAACTCAAATGTCTTCTAACGGGATCACAAGAAATATTTTTATCTTTTTATAATAAAGGATGCAAACAGAGAAAATAGATATGCTGAAAAATTATTTTTATGCCACCACAATGAATGATTATTCACATGGGGCTTAGTAGTTTTTTTTGGATGCAAAATGCGAAATCTTTATTTTCTTTTTCTAGTGCGAGAGATAGTAAAGCGAAGATGCAATTAAGATGCATGCAGGGAGAATAAATATGCTTAAAGGAAAATGCAATGCTAAAAAAGGGAAATGCTGATAAATACCAAGTTACCTCCTTGGCGAGGGTTCGGTGATTTAAGTCCTCCGAACAGGACTTCTTGTCATGTTCACTCCTTCGGTGCATCATTTGATCCCGATGGTAGAGACCTTATGATGAAGAGTAGATGCTTCTAGGGGTCCTTTACTTCTTCTTCGAGTTTGCTTTGCTCGATTGACCTCTCTCCATGACTTGTTCATGAGCATCTTGTCTTCTAGATTTGCACTCCTTCCTTTTCTTCTTCTTTTATTATGTCTAGACCTTGTGCTCTACTCATTGTTTCTTCTCAGCGTGCCAGAGTGACGGGGGCTTGAAAAGAGGAAGAACATTGCTGGATCATTGTTTGAAGAGTCATCGGCCTTCCTTCCCCAAGCTTGACCTTGTTGTCGCTCGCCACGTGAAACCAAATATGAGTGTTCATCCCTCAGAGTGTGTTGTACTCCTATGTCCCTAGACATTGTTTGTCCTCTGTTCTTAAGCCTTCATTTGTCTGAGAGGGATTTTTGATTATAGGTCCATTGAGCAAAGATCTCTCCTTTGCATTCTACTTTTGTTTGTACTGTCCAATCCAGGATGAGCGTACAGACAGTTGCATGATCTTCTTTCGTCAACCATTCTTGATTTTCATTGAGTCTTGGTTGATGCATTGATGTTCATTGGAGATGTAGACTCGACTTCTTCCTTGATGGTCTTTGTCTTCTAGCGGCATGGCGAAGAGTTGTACGCCATCCGTCTTGATGATCAAGGAAGGAGCTTCTTTAGTATTTGTATGCAGGCTTCATCTCCAATGGCTTAGGGACATTATCTTGCAACCATGGTCATGGTCCTTCAAGGCTTGGTCGGTGGTCAACCCTTGATTGGTGATTGGTTGACACAAGGATGCATGCTTATCATGCCATCCTTGTCCTTGCTTTACCGATGTGCAAGATGGTGTCTTCACTCTTCAAGAACAATGAGAGCGAGGTCTTTGAATGGTTAGAATGAGATGAGTTGCACCCGCTCCTCATTGGCATCCTAGCTCGAGTTTTGGGCTCAATGCTATGATGTTCTCAAGGTTGCTCATAGTCGCTTTGATCCACTTCTTTGAGTGAGTTCAAGATGTTGATCCTTCTTGTGGCACTCTTGTCTTCTTTGTTCCATCACTGAAGTGGTGATTTGGCAGGTTCATGACAAACCATGGATAGGCACGTCGTAGATTCTTTCCTACAAAATGTTAGTGGACACATACCCGAAGGATTGCAATAGATTCAAACTAGGGGTATTATCCACTACCTATTTTAATTTATCATGTTTTCTAGCAACTTTTTTATGGCACTCAAACATGGTTCAAGGCAAAGGTAACTTGCAACAAAAGACAATGTGAATGATATTTAATACTTACAATTCTTCCTTGGATGATGAATGAACTGTGTCTTTTGTGCAAAGTTGTTGGAGTTCATCATATGCCTTGCTTCATCTCCGAAGTGAGTTCATCTCTTGACTTACCCGAATTGGATTTGTGAGTGTTCTGCAGGGGTTAGTCCAACAAAATAACCAGTATCTACTAAAACATATTTTAGCTCAATAACCAAACTAGACTCCATGTCTTAATTGGGTTAAGGAAGACAATTTAACCTAAGCACCATGCTTAATTTAAAAAGCCTTTGGAAATACCCTTGGAAATACTTCCAAACCAAAACATACTATAGTAAATAGTGGTAGCATAAAAAGCACTGCAAAGATTTACTCAAATGAAGATGAAAGCGTATGGTCATGGTGAGGATTTGTTTTTTTTTTAGATGCAAATGGCATGGATGAATGCAAGGAACTAAACATGCAATGGAAGAGCAAACATAAATAGGCTAAACGGAGTGAATGCATGAATTGTTAAAAGTAAACATGCAGTGGGGTGAAAAAAATTTAAAAGATAACTACTCATCAATTTTAGAGTCCGTGAGCAAGACTATCTCACCTTTCGATCATACTTACCATGACTCACATGATGAAATTTGTGAGTGGTGCAGCATCTATGTTCGTCACTTGAGATGTGATTTGAATTCCTGTGACGACGACCTTTTCTCCAATCTACACATGGTTAGAAAATATAAATGTATACGCAAACCTGAGAGGTGGCAGGGTTCCAGTTGAATGTTGAATGTTGAGGGACCCTGAGCTCTTCATTGTCTTGTGGAAACTTGTCGGAATGTCGAAACGACATCTTTTGTCCTGTCTATGACACAACTCAACAGAACAAGGGGTAATCCTACTAAAGCTAGTGATACACTAAATTAGCAGACATCAAGATCATTATCAAAAACTTAACACCGATTGCTTCCCCGGCAATGGCGCCAAAAATGCTTGTTGGTATAAATTAAGTGCAACTAAAATATAAAGGATTCATAGCGCCTGAGAACATACCATTGTAGCATTTTACCGGGAGTAAACCAGGTATCGTTATTTATATTTTACCACGGGAAGCAAGGGTTAAAGAATCGATAACTCACCATCATGTATCTACTAACGTAGTAAACCAACTAGACTAAAGCGAGGGGTAAATGATATCTATAAGATAATATAATAAAGCACACATGAGAATTCTATAATAAATGAGTAGCTAGCTAGAGTGAGAGGACAACGGGAGAGATTAAGGTTCTTAAATACTTCTCTATTACTCTAGTTACGTGATAACAGGGGATGGATAGATATAGCAATCATACAATAGCACTTCAGGACATCACTAGACGGGAAAGCACCACAAAGGATAACTCTTCCGACGTGACTACGGTCCTACTAATTTAAGAACCTACTCAATTCGGTGTGGACGGGGCTGTCACCTCCGTAACTACCACACAACCGAGAGAATAGGGCGCAACCTCGGGTAACCTATAGTCTAGACACCATGCCTACACTATCAATTACTACTCTAATCACTATAGATAACTAGAGCACTCGATGCGGCGAAGATCCCATACTAAGCATAACAACTATACTAACAATCACAAGATAGGCATAAAAGTAAATAGAGAAGATAAATATATTAAACCATAAGTCTTACAAAGAGTAGATACAAAGACATACCAAATCTCTGAAGACTTCTCCAGAACCGGAGCGCAGCTCCTCTCTCCTTAACTCTCATCTAGATTTAATCTACTACATTGGAATATCTAGCTCTAATTCTCTAGAGAAGAGAAGTCATCCATTCAAGGGACGCCTCTACAACTCTGATCCCACTGGGAGATAATGAATTAGGGTTTTAGGGATGCCTCCTCCAGGGGCCAGGGGCCCTGCTTATATAGCCCCCTAGGATGCACCGCAGCCCTCGGATCAAACCGACCTAAATGGACGATTATTATTCATCCTCAAAGGCGGTGGAACAGGGATCCGCGAGGCTGACGCTGATTGGCTGAGGTGCCCAGTCGGCCGCCCAAGGGGGGGAGTCGGCCGACTCTCCACCGAGCCCGTTCGGGCTCCCGTTTGGTCCAGAGCCTTCTCGAACCTTCCAGTTACATGAAATTTTCACCGGTTCCCAATTATCTCTATGTAAACCCGACATGTGGGCCTTCCTTGGATATTTTCAGTGACACCCCGTAGAAACGGACATTCACCAAAACTCGTGGAATTCTGTTAGTATAACCCCTATATCTAGTTGGTGAACATATTTTAGTCCTTTCTCATGTCTAGTTGACGGTAAAAATTGGCACATAACGATCGTCAACACCCACACAATATCTATCACTCACCCATTGGCCTAATGAGCAAGCGCTATACGATTCTATGCATAAACATAATTCTAGTCCAACTATGCTAAACATATAATCAAAGTAAACTAAGAATGATATAATTGAGAACATAATCAAATAGAGTAAAGTCAAGTCTGATATAATAGAATAGAATAAAGTACTACTCATAGTATCACGAACAATGATGAATATTACAAGAATGTAGAGGGGAATTACCGAGAACTCCGACAGATCGGGACTCCAAGCTATGCTTGATTCCCTCTAGATCTATTCCTATGTAGCTATGCTACTAAACTATGGAGCTCTAATTGAGATGGTGGCTCTGGCTTCTCCGAATCCTCTCGATGAATGAAGAGAGAATGAATTAGGGTTTCACCCGGGGGCCGGGGCTCAATATATAGCCCCCTAGGATGCACCACAGCCCTCGGATCAAACCGACCTAAATGGACAATAATTATTCATCCTCAAAGGCGGTGGAGGCGGGATCCGCGAGACTCCACCTCATTGGTTGAGGTGGAGGGGCGGCCGACCATAGGCCGGGGGGCGGCCGCCTGGTCAATGGCGAGTGGGCCCCGGTTTCGTGTGTCGCCTTCCGGAGTCTTCTAGAATATACAATTTTACTGTTCGGTCTTTATCTCTATGTAATTCGACATGTGGGTCTCCTTTGGTTCTCTTTCGATAACCCCTCGCGAAATAGACAATCACCAAAACTCGTGGAATTTGTCGGTGTAACCCCTATATCTAATAAGTGAACTCATATTAGTCCTTTCTCTTGCTGCGTTGACGGTATAAAATTGATACTTAACTACCGTCAACGACGCGTTGGAACCGACCGTGCGGGGCATGGTCGTGTGTGCAAATATGGCGTTTTGGAGCCGTGAAGCCGTGGTTAAGGGCCCTTCAGGCTCTCGGGTGATGGAAAACTCTGTGGTGGAAAGGTGAGATTCATCTAAATGGCTTAACCATGGGGTACGAGCATGCTTGACCCGGTGCCGAGAGCCATAGGATGCACAGGATCCGGCCGTGCGGCAGCACAGTCGTGTGTGCAAATATGGAAGTTCTGGAGTCGTGGAGCTGTTGTTAAGGGCCGTTCGGGCTCTCGGGTGATGACAAATATTGTGGTGGTGAGGCTAGAGGCGTCAAAATGCCTTAACCATGGCATACGATCGTGCTTGACCTAGTGTCGAGAGCTGTTGGACACGCAAGAACCGGCTGTGCGGTAGCATAGTCGTGTGTGCAAATATGGCAGTTCTAGAGCTGTGGAGCCATGGTTAAGGGCCATTCGGGTTCTTGGGCGGCAACAAACGCTGTGCTGGAGAGGCTAGAGGTGTCAAAATGCCTTAACCCTGGTGCATGGGCGTACTGACTTGGTGCCAGGAGCCGTAGGACGCGCAGGAACCAGCCATGCGGCAGCAAAGTCGTGTGTGCAAATATGGCAGTTTTGTAGCCGTGGAGCCGAGGTTAAGGGCTGTTCAGGCTCTCGAGCGATGGCAAATGCTATGGTAGAGAGGCCAAAGGTGTCAAAATGCCTTAACCATGGTGTACGGGCATGCTTGACTCGATCTTAGGGCCATAAGACGCGTTGGAACCGACCGTGCGGCAGCATGGTCGTGTGTGCAAATATGGCAGTTCTAGAGCCGTGGAGCCAATGTTAAGGGCCATTCAGGCTCTCGAGCTATGGCAAACGCTATGGTAGAGAGGCTAGAGATGTCAAAATGCCTTAACCATGGCATACGGGCATGCTTGACTCAGTGCCGGGAGCCATAGGACGCGTTGGAACCGACCGTGCGGCAACATGGTTGTGTGTGCAAATATGGCAGTTTTGGAGCCGTGGAGCCGTGGTTAAGGGCCCTTCAGGCTCTCGGGTGATGGAAAACTCTATGGTGGAGAGGTGAGAGGCATCAAAATGGCTTAACCGTAGCATACGGGCATGCTTGACCCGGTGCCGAGAGCCATAGGATGCACAGGATCCGGCCGTGCGGCAGCACAGTCGTGTGTGCAAAATATGGAAGTTCTGGAGTCATGGAGCTGTGGTTAAGGGCCGTTCGGCTCTCGGGTGATGACAAACATTGTGGTGGTGAGGCCAGAGGCATCAAAACGCCTTAACTATGGCATACGGTCGTTCTTGACCTAGTGCCGAGAGCTGTAGGACACGCTGGAATCTGCTGTGCAGTAGCATAGTCGAGTGTGCAAATATGGCAGTTCTAGAGCTGTGAAGCCATGGTTAAGGGCCATTCGGGTTCTCGTGCAGCAACAAACGCTGTGGTGGAGAGGACAGAGGTGTCAAAATGCCTTAACCATAGCGCATGGGCGTGCTTGACTTGGTGCGAGGAGCCGTAGGACGCACAGGAACCAGCCGTGCGGCAGCAAAGTCGTGTGTGCAAATATGGCAGTTTTGGAGCCGTGGAGCCGAGGTTAAGGGCCGTTCAGGCTCTCGAGCGATGGCAAACGCTATGGTAGAGAGGCCAAAGGTGTCAAAATGCCTTAACCATGGTGTACGGGCATGCTTGACTCAGTGCCGGGGGCCATAGGACGCGTTGGAACCGACCGTGCGGCAGCATGGTCATGTGTGCAAATATGGCAGTTTTGGAGCCGTGAAGCCGTGGTTAAGGGCCCTTCAGGCTCTCGGGTGATGGAAAACTCTGTGGTGGAGAGGTGAGATTCATCTAAATGGCTTAACCATGGGGTACGAGCGTGCTTGACCCGGTGCCGAGAGCCGTAGGATGCACAGGATCCGGCCGTGCGGCAGCACGACGTGTGTGCAAATACGGAAGTTCTCGGAGTCGTGGAGCTATTGTTAAGGGCCGTTCAGGCTCTCGGGTGATGACAAACATTGTGGTGGTGAGGTGTTGACGGTTGTTAATGATCGATTTTATATGTCAATCAGAGAGAGAAAGAGGGGTATAATCTGTTCACCATCATAAACTTAGGGTTTAAACCGACGTATTCCACAAGTTTTGGTGAATATGTGTTTTCGCGGGGATTATCGGAAAACATCCAAGGAGGCCCACATGTCATGATTACATAGAGAGAAAGACCGAACGGGTAAAATTGTATACTCTAGAAGACTCCGAAGGCAAACCCGGAAGCGGGGACCCACCGGCGGGGGTGGTGGGTCGGCCGACTCCCGGGGGTGGGTCGGCCCACCGCCCACCTCCACCAATCGTGGAGGCTCGCGGATCTCGCCTCCACCGACCTTGAGGAGCAATAATTATCGTCCGTTTAGGTCGGTTTGATCCGATGGCCGTGGTGCATCCTAGGGGACTATATATTCGAGCCCCCGGCCCCCGGCTCGGAGCGAGAATTCATTCTAGAATTCATTATTCGTGAGGTAGCCATCGCAAAGCCGGGGTTTAGAGAGAGATCTCCACCGAGAATTAGAATAGATATTCTAGATCTTCAAGTTCTACATAGGTTTAGACTAGATAGAGGAAGAATCGGGCGCCGTGCTCGGAATTCCGGATCTTCGTCATCGAATTGGTATTATCTTGTATCTATTCTTGTGACTTTATTCTAAATATCATTATGTTTCTATTTATTATGTTCCTAGTTTATTCTAGTTCTACATTTGATATGGTTATGATTGGTAATAAGTTTATGTATATGTTTGCAAAGCGCTTAGCTCTCTTCCCGGGGGGTTAGGTGGTAGATTTCATGTGAGCATGGTGCTTAGATGCCGTTTACGCAAATGCACCCTATTGGCCGGGTCGTGTGGTAGATCGCGGAAGTGACAGCTCCGTTGAGTCCTCTCGTATTCCATCCCCGTTGGTAGGTCTAGCGTAACCAAAGTTGCGTAGTAAGTCCTGCTATGTCTTGGCTTGTTATAGCAATGATCCTTATACATAGATGAAAAGTCTTTTGTGCTTGTATATGATAGTGTAGAGTTGGAGTAGATGAATGACTTAGT
Organism: Themeda triandra; assembly: GCA_018135685.1. Taxonomy (NCBI): domain Eukaryota; kingdom Viridiplantae; phylum Streptophyta; class Magnoliopsida; order Poales; family Poaceae; genus Themeda; species Themeda triandra. The sequence goes on along the minus strand of JAENPR010002241.1, from coordinate 34,097 downwards.
AGATTAGAACCTACATAGGATTTCTATTTCTTGCACTAATCGATGTCAACCTACCTTTGTGAGTAGTCTATATCTAATCTCTCGTGTGATTTATACCCCGAGCTTATTACTTTATATTCCCTTATTTATCATGGTTTACCCTCTCGCCAAAGTATGTGACCGTGTAATCAATCACTCATGAGTAGTTATGTTTAGCAAGTTCATCTCATTGTTTAAGTCCGTAGTTCTTTCCTTTGAGCTAAATATAAATAACGATACCGGAATACTTCCTGGTAAAATGCTACGATGGTGTATTATCTCGTTCGCTTGCGGATCCCATATTTTTCTTGATTAGAGGAGCAGTTTCTATACCAACACTTCGCGCCATGCTAGGGATGACAACTTAGCGTGAGTGGTGTTAGAGGTGTCAACAAGCATTTTTGGCGCCGTTGCCGGGGAACGGAATAAACTTTTAGAGAAAAATTGCTTAAGCGAGATACTTAGAAAATGAGTGATTGTCACTAGTCACCTCTACTTTGGCGGGTTCACCCCCGTTGTTTTTCTTTGTCTATATTTTATACGGGGTATTAGCGTGGATTGAATCGATTCATTCAAAACTCTCGATCATCGTAGTCGGTTCAATCAAGAAGGAAGCTCGTCACCAATCAAGTTGGCCGAGAAGACCTTCTTGGAGTTCTCTCGCTCCAACAATAGAGAACATCCGCACTGGTCCAAAGAATACACAATAATATGGAGTTTGAGCTCAAGCCAAGTCTCATCAACATGGTGCAAGCTATCCAATTCGGTGGAAAGGTACATGAAGATGCAAGTACACATCTACAGGACTTCATGGAGATTGGAAACACCATCGCCATAGATGGAGTTAAAGAAGACCTCATACTTCTTCGCCTCTTTCCATTCTCACTAGTGGGAAGAGCGAAGCGGTGGTTCTATGCAAATAAAGAAGATATCAATACATGGGCGAAGTGTTCCAAGGCCTTTCTAGCAAAATTCTTCCCAATAGGCAAGACCAATGCCTTAAGAGGAAAGATTACCAACTTCCAACAGTAGAAGACGGAGACCATGTCAGAAGCATGGGAGCGTTTGCAAGGATATATCCAAGATTATCCCCATCATGGAATGGAAGAATGGTTACTCATGCAAGGTTTCTATCATGGATTAACTCCGAAGACGCGTGAGCACCTAGATGCAACTGTTTGAAGGATCATTCTTATCACTCACTCTTGGGAGAGCTAAAAGACTCATGGAGAAGATAGCGATAATCAAAGCCGGTCCCAAGACAACATTCAAGATTGTCACCAGAGTGAAGAAGCAATTGAAGAAGTGAATGCATTATCAACCAAGATGGATACCTTACTCCATTGGCTTGACCAGAGGGCCAAGTACAAGGAAGATCAAAGAGCAATTGAAGCAACGTATAAGCAAAATTCAAGTCCCGTCGTGAGAAAGGTTCCACATTGGGTGCAACCATCCATTAATCAAGGTACACAGTCAGGTAATTATGCAAAGCAACCTACTTTAAGAGAGTTGGTTCTACAACAGTCCAAGATCAACTCATCTATGGAGGATAGGCTTACTGCTAATAACAAAATCTTGGAAAATTTAAGCATTAGAATGGATAGTTTCTCCTCTGCCATTAATGATCAACTAGAGTTCAATAAAAAGATAGAAGAAAGGTTAGCCAAGTTGGCCATTGCATTGCCTCGTTTCCACTAACCCCGAAAGCGAGTGAGATCTATTACTACAAGAAGAGGGAGTTCCACCGAGTAGATCCTCCCTATCCAAAAGGAGCAAAAAGGCCAACCATGCTACCACCAAAGTGGCGAAGAAGAAGACTTCCAACCCGAGCTAGAAGTATTACCACAAGAATCGATTTAAGCTAGTACAAGATCAAGAAGCAAGACAACAATTTCGAGATACAAACTACCTACCATTCCCTAGGAGGAAGAGAGGACCACAACAGACGATGAGCGGTTTGGTAAGTTTGTGGAGGTAATTCAAAAGTTATATGTCAATATACCTCTACTTGGATGCTATACAGTCCCCACTTATGCCAAGTACATAAGAGATATTCTTAACAAGAAGAGACCACTTTGCCATCCAATGAAGTGATCAAGCTAACCGAAGAATGTAGTGCGGCCATCCTCAACCAACTACCGAGAAAAGAAGAAAGATCCAGGATGTCCCACTATCGATGCACAATTGGAGATCAACATTTCAATAATGCACTCGTGATCTTGGAGCAAGTGTCGGTGTGATGCCCGCAGCATCTACTACAAGCTCAACCACACCGCACTTGAGCCAACATCAATGTGTCTACAACTAGCCGACCAATCGGTCCGTTATCCGTTGGGCATTGCTTGAAAACATTCCGATCAAGATAAGAGAATTCTTCGTGCCGGTAGACTTTGTAGTACTTGGATATGCATCCGACTCAAAGGTGTCACTTATACTTGGAAGACCCTTCTTAAGCACCGCCAATGCACACATTGATGTCGGGAAGGGAGAAATCAAGTTCACTATAAATGGGCAAGAAGAGCAATTCGCATTTAAGTCGAAACAAGAGCTCAACAAATCCGCGAAGATGGTAGAAGAAGATCGAGAAGATACAACCACCGAGACAGAGGATGCATCTCTGCGGGATCATCAGCGGAATAAATATTTTGGAAGGTCCAATTCGGAGGACTTTAAAAATCCGAATCCTCGCCGGAAGGTAACTCGGTATTTATCCACGTTTAAAATTGCATCTCGTATAGTTTTCTTAGACATATTTATTTCCAGCATTGCATTATAAAATTCTACGCCCCATATAAATAATTTTACGGTGTGTGACATCCCGTCAAAAATATTTTATCGTGGTGGCACAAAAATTTATCATTTCATGCATTTAAATTAGTTTACCTTCATTTAAATTTCTGCATTGTTTATAGTTTTTATCATGGCATTTAGTGCTTGGTGGGTCCCTCACCATGGGTCCCACATGTCATAGACTACACCTCACATACATCAAATCACATAATTTCATCCACTTCCACTCACCTCCGGTATCCTCTCTTTTCCACCGCCAAATCCACTCAACCGACCAAAATTTCGGATGAAGGAAAGATCACGCAATAGCATGTGAAGTGGCAGCCACATTGGCCAACTGGTGGGGCGGCCGACCCCACCATTGGGTCGGCCGACTCCCCCTTCCTCCTCTATAAATAGGCCTCCTCCCATGGCTTCCATGCACCACCCACACTCCAGAATTTTAGCCAAACCTTCTGCTCTCGACTTCGTGTTTCCTGGAGAAAGTTAGAAAGAAGAGGAGAAGAATAGGAAGAGAGAAGAAGCGAGAGAGTGAGCAAGAGTTTAGTAGCAAGTGAAGGGAAGGGATAGTGCTGAGTAGATGATCACAAAATTAGTGGAGATGCTGTCCAAATAGGATAAAGAAAATCTAAAATCAAGGGGAGGTTGTCAAAATCAAGACCTGAAGTTTAAACTTTTTGTCATGAAGAACGACTAACCCCTGGACCGCTGACTCTGGACGGCTAACCACTAACCTTGTGCTAATCCTTCTCTCCACTAGTGTTTGTTTTTGTTTCTTTTGAGCAACTTGCAGAATGAAGAGTGCCATGAAGGGACTCGTTGGAGCTATCCGGAACATCAGGACAAGAAGTGCCTCTCGCCAGAGCTCGGTGGCTGGTTCCGACATGAGTGTCGACCCACCACCGAAGCACCGAAGCACTGCTGCGGCACCGCACCACCACCAAAGCATCTCGGAGAGTCCTCATGAGAACATCGACCTCGCCACGAGAACGCCCAGGAGAAGGATATATACAAGAAGCTCAAGAACAAGCGTTTCATCCACACGCCGGTCATCGATCCGACACTTCGCTGGCGACAGGTATGGCTCAAGAATTCGATACAATTTTTCCACTAGTTGGTTGGACTTCCTTTGCAAACCTCACTTTGAGAAGGGGATTAGGCTTTTGACCATAGAATTCCTTAGCACCCTTCGATACACGGACAATGGAGTTTATTTTAGAATGTTTGCTCTGGAATATTCTCGTCTCTTGGAGAAACCTTAGTGACCTCCTAGGTTTCCCTCAAGATGCCCTCATAGATTTAAATGCAGCACTAGGTGATTTTGATGCACATAGGTTTTGGAGCAAAGATTTCTAGAGCACCATACCACTTAGCACACCGCACCGCAGCCATAGAGCATCCTACGCTTAGATTTTTGCACCGTTGGATAGGAGCCACCTTTTTCCCACGATTTGATGAAAGCAAGATCGAGTTGCCGACTTGCGGTTGCTATACGCGGGCCGTCAAGAAACAGAAAGTGTCTCCTGTCCATCTCCTAGTGAACCATTGGATAAGTGTCCCCCGGTTACAAAGTAGGAAGTGTGGCCATCTCGCTCGCTTATCACTCGCATTGCCACAAGCTTGAAGTTATTAGAGGGAGCTACTTTTGAGTATATTGAACATCATAGAGAATTTTATGACCTCTACACTTTTGGCCAAGGTCACTTACTAAAGAAAGTGAACGATGTTTATTATGCAAAATATGGTGATGTCTTTGCGATCCGGTTACCTAACCCGGAACGGCTTTGTATCATGTGCAAAACTATCATGTTGAGTTGCGAGCGGGAACCGGTGAATGAGAGAGCACCTCGAAGAGTTCGCTCGGAGAGGGTGACAGAAATCGTGAACCAGTTGGCGTGGTGCCAAAACCGCCCGAGAAGAACCAGCACATGCCAGTTTCAATGAGTGGAATGTACCTCAGCACCACTCACTAAACTCATGGGTGTACCCACCACAAAGCCAACCACATCAACCACTCTATGGTTACTACCCACCATACAACACCCCAGGAACATCCGAGCCAGGACCCTCACAGCCGCCAAGATACTCTTATGACCCCTTTGGTACCACCGATGAAGAAGAAGAACCCCACCATGACTTTGAGCCACGTCGCCACTCCGATGCCACCAGTTTCATTTTCACCCAGCAGCACTATGATGAACAAGTAGCCTTCCAGCACAACACCACTGCCACTCTGAATCGCCATGATCAGAGGTGGAATGACCAGCTCCGAGTGGAACCGAGACACCACCCGGACACTAGGCACCATTCAAGAGAGCCGGGAAGAAGCCGCTTCCATGCCGCATGGCTTGGTGGACACATTGCACATCCACTATCCACCGCCACCGCCGCAAGGCTAGCTTGGGGGAGGACCCCATTATCAAGATAAGTATTTCTTTCCTTTTGTTTCGTTTGTTTGTTTTCAATTTATTTATTTTTCTTTGGTCTCGTTTTATGCATTGAAAAAAAAAAATCGGAAAAAACTAGAAAAACCCAATAAAAATTTGCTTGCTTGTTTTAAGTGTGTTTACATTTCGAGTTTGCCCTAAGATAAAAAAAACAAATAAAAAGAGTGTGCAAGTTTGTTTTTAATTCAGTTTGCTATAAATAAAAATGTGTAGACTTGAGGATTGCGTGATGGAAATGATGAATAGTTGCTCTGCTCTAAATTCTTTGCAAGTACCTAGCTTTAAATTTGAGTTCTCCCAAGATTTGGATACACTTTGTTTGACAACTGGATTTACTCTACACCCGAAACCCGTGGGAGCATATGCTTAAACTAAGTCTAGGTAGTTGACGGGCATGATATGATAATAGTCTCGAGCCGCTTGTTCATTGTGTTCCAAAGTGCCACTAAATTCTGGAGATTTGTTTGTGAAAATTATAAATGATTCATGATGAGTTCCTTATATAACGAGAGTTAAAATTCCTACCACAGCCAAACTTGATCATTAGAATAGGAAGCCTCCTCATTTGTTTAGGGCTCGTCTTTGTCGGCCGTGTTGTATCCTTATGAACTCATCATACGGCTAAATCCTGGTTTCACACATTCACATGCACCCCTGCTACTTCTACCCCGGAAGTACGCACCACAAAAAGCCTATTATTATCCATTGAAATTGTTCTACTCTTACACGAGAGTGAACACCCAAAAATATTCCCCTTGTTCATTTTTGCTAGCCATTTATCCAAGATCAATGCTCCAAGTATCATTTGTTATCCCGATGTGAAGTTGTCAAGATTGAGAAGTGTTCTATTCAAGAAGTATTTCATTCCTTTTTGGGCTGCAAGAATTGTATTTAAAAAAAAAGAAAGAAAAATTTATGAGCCCAGTCTTTGTCAAGTTTTCAAGTTCAAGTTCCAAGAAGATTCAAGTGTTGAAATAGTTCCAAGTTTCATCCAAATAAAGGAGCATTGATATTTCCTTTGTGCACCCCTTCTCCTCCCACAAATATTTCTCTCTATTTTATATATATCATCCACATATAAAACCACACATGCACACACCGATTGGTTGTATGTTGAGTTCCTTTGGATCCATGGTTCGATCATGCCAATGCATTAGTTCTCCACACCCATGAGCTCCATATAAAACCTTTATTAGAGTAGGGTGAGAGAGAGAGAGTGAAGGCTCATCTATAAATGCCTTGAACCACAAATACTACATATTCTGAGAGTAAGAGAGAAGGCATATCTCCTTTCAATGCCTTAGAGAGGATCCAAAAATACCACATATTGAGAGACTTGAAAGGGTTGTATTAAGGAACTCGAGTTTTATTGAAAATCTTGTAAAAACTCGGAAACGAGAGGTGGAACAACGAGCATGAGACAACGGTGCTTGACTTAATTGTTACTGTCTTTCAACTACTCAAGATCCAAGTGCAGGTAAAAGCCCCATGGTTGAAAGAAACATGAGTAAGTTTGGGAGTTATGATAGTTCACTCTAGTCTGGAGAGAAATTCTTGTTTAGAGCATGTGTGTTTGTTAAGCATGAAAGCATTGCAGCAACTCCTGATCCATCTTCTGTAGCTATTTGCTCAGGGATGAGCAAAGGGTAAGCTTGGGGAGTTTGTTGACGGTTGTTAATGATCGATTTTATATGTCAATCGAGAGAGAAAAGAGGGGTATAATCTGTTCACCATCATAAACTTAGGGTTTAAACCGACAGATTCCACAAGTTTTGGTGAATATGTGTTTTCGCGGGGGATTATCGGGGAAAACATCCAAGGAGGCCCACATGTCATGATTACATAGAGAGAAAGACCGAACGGGTAAAATTGTATACTCTAGAAGACTCCAGAAGGCAAACCCTGGAAGCGGGGACCCACCTGGCAGGGTGGTGGGTCGGCCGACTCCTAGGGTGGGTCGGCCGACTACCCACCTCCACCAATCAGGTGGAGGCTCGCGATCTGCCTCCACCGACCTTGAGGAGCAATAATTATCGTCCGTTTAGGTCGGTTTGATCCGATGGCAGTGGTGCATCCTAGGGGACTATATATTCGAGCCCCCGGCCCCCGGCTTAGAGCGAAATTCATTCTAGAATTCATTATTCGAGGTAGCCATCGCAAAGCCGGGGTTTAGAGAGAGATCTCCACCGAGAATTAGAATAGATATTCTAGATCTTCAAGTTCTACATAGGTTTAGACTAGATAGAGGAAGAATCGGGCGCCGTGCTCGGAATTCCGGATCTTCGTCATCGAATTGGTATTATCTTGTATCTATTCTTGTGACTTTATTCTAAATATCATTATGTTTCTATTTATTATGTTCCTAGTTTATTCTAGTTCTACATTTGATATGGTTATGATTGGTAATAAGTTTATGTATATGTTTGCAAAGCGCTTAGCTCTCTTCCGGGGGGTTAGGTGGTAGATTTCATGTGAGCATGGTGCTTAGATGCCGTTTACCCGCAAATGCACCCTATTGGCGGGTCGTGTGGTAGATCGCGGAAGTGACAGGTTCCGTTGAGTCCTCTCGTATTCCATCCCGTGGAGGTATAAACTCCATATACCCTCACGGCCTAGTTTGGGCCGACATGCTATCACCGAGCCGGCCCATCAAGCTCCAAGGCCGATCGGCTCGGCCGGGCCGGACAGCCTAAAAAGGGCAATAATATCGAAGACCGACAAGGAGGACAAGACCTAGGCGAGATAGGAAAGTTTAGACTTGTAAAGTATGTAAACTTAGTACCGAGATAGGCTAGTTCCGACTTGTAACCTTGCTCCCCGTAATATATAAGGAGAGCAAGGACCCCCATGCCGGAGGACGGAATCGGCATACGCACGTACTCATACATCCACACATAATCGAAACAGAGAGCGGACGTAGGGTATTACGCTTCATAGCGGCCCGAACCAGGGTAAACCTTGTGTGATTGCTCCCTGTTTACATCTTGCTCGCAACCTCGGTGCGCCTTCCGCCAATCCATTACCGGTCGGGCATACCCCGGTCGGACTATCGCCGATATTTCGTCGACGGTGGCGCGCCGGGTAGGGTGCGCACCGAGATTTCATGTCGATCAAGATGGTTTCCTTCCCGGCTTCCATGACTTTCGGCCGGTCTCACCTTCACCATTGGGACGATGACCGGACAACCGCTCCGGACACCTTATACATCGAGAGTCCGCCCTCGATCTTAGCTCAACAAAGCAATGAAGATACAAATCCTTCGCCTCCTCGGTACGAGGCATCATCATCAAAGCTTGAGTTATCAGAACTCCAGCCTTTCCTTCTAGGCACCAATCAACCACCAGACGAAAATTGGGCCGATCTGTTCGAAGCAACTCATGATCAACAGGATAGGCTCATGGAGTTTTTTGCTCAGTTTGGATCTATCCAAATCGAATCAAAGCAAGAATCACCCACTATCCGTCAACAGACCAAGCGCAAACAAAACATATCGGATCGCAAGATCCTAGATCCAAGGGTTGCATCACCGTTCCCATACGGGTTGCCAAATACCGCCGACCTATTCAGCTACCAACTTTTAGCAGATTACCCCAAAGGCTACAACCGGATTCCTGATCCACACTCAGACATGATCAGTTACGCTTTCGACGCACCCGAAGGACATATTGTCAACCATGTGCACCTCGAAGAAGTCACGGATGACCAATCTCCAGAGAAAACACGTGACGTTACTCCAGACACGCCCAGACTCGACGATTACTACAACATCTTAGAACTCTCGGGATCTGCCCATACGATGGTCTATTCCGACAACGAAGAAGAAGTACAATCTGCAAACAACAACACCAAGCGTATCGACACTACTCCAGATCTACAACTTACCGTGTTCCGACCAGAGGAACATGAGGAAATTCAGTCAGAGATCCATGACCCGGCCAAATCCGCTCAAGAATTACAGCAATTCCCATCTTTCCCTCCCAGCCTAGGGAACGCGGTATGTCATGTTAGTGACAACGAGGTCACCATCAATGGAGAAACCGGCGAACAAAGGCAACAGCGAGAGGGTCGAAACGTAGCCAGGGAACAACGAAGACAAAACGAAGCCGCAATCCAGGCAGCTGCCGACCAAGATCGTATGGTCGGACGACGCAGGGGTTTTTGGCGCAATCTCGCTGATGATTTTGACCTTGTAAACGAAAGACAAGTTCACACAACCCCAAGTGCTAATCTGGCGGTTGCTATTGACCGCCTCAAGACGGCCAATATTCCTCAAACTCCTCAAATTGAGGAAGCGATTGATTTCCTAGTAGCCGCTAAAGCTCAAGTGAACCATATGAGAGAACAAGCGCGCCCAGCCGCATCTCTCAGAAGCTACCGGCCGCGTAGTTTCTTCAGCAATCAAATCCCAGACTCTAGAGAAGGAGGCGCTAACGACAACAACTATGTAGACGATGGAGAAAGTTGTGGGAATTTTCCTCACAATAGATTTCACCAGAGACACAATGATAGAAGACAGATCCACAACAGAGATAACAGAGATCATGATCAACCTTTCAATCACCATCATGGTGAACAATATGATGACAACGACCTCCGAGCAGTCATCAACAATCGATACCGAGCTCGTATGGATGCCGCGGGACCGAAGCCGTATTCAGCTGCCCTACGAGAGGTAGTCGGCCTAAAAGTTTCAGGATACCGTATATCAAAACTTACGATGGCAAGGTCGATCCGAGCATTGGATCCTCTTATACGAAGTAGCCGTACGAGCAGACGCGGAGGAGATGAACATGTCATGGCCAATTACCTTCCTATTATACTCGACAATGGGCCGAATAATTGGTTATTACGCCAACGAGAGGGTCGATTCACGTTGGCCCCAATTGCGACACCTCTTCATCGAAAATTACAGAACCACGTGCCAGCAGCCAGGCACTAAATACGACCTAGCAAAGATCGTCAATTACCCAAATGAACCGCTACGTCACTACATACGGCGCTTCTCAGAAGTCTGGACAACAATTCCAGACATTTCAGCAGTCGAAGTTGTGTCCCTGTTCGTACAAGGATTACGACAACAAGGAAATATCGATCTACGAAAAGAACTCTTGAGAAGACAACCCACTACAACCGACGAGATGTTCAGAATAGCACGTGAATTCGCTCGTGTTGATGATGCCATGCAACAATTGCCCGAAACCGGACAAAGATACAGGAACTTCAGAAGAAACGATGACAGAGAAAGAGATTTTCAACGCAAAGATATGCGCAGAAACGACAGACGTGACAATAACCGTCGCAATGAACGACGACGCGACAATCGCATTCAAAACAATTATAACAGAGACACAGATCAATGTGTCCATTCGGTACCACCCAACAGATAAAAGAAGCGAGACTTCGATCTAGAATATGAGAAAATCCTAGGCCAGGATTGCCCTAAGCATCCAGGAAAAGGCCATACCATGGGCGAATGCCGAGGATTCACAACAATTTTTAGCGGGGCAGCCGCCAAGAAACAAAGATTGATAAAACAAAACAAGGAAAAATGACACGAACAAGGACAAAACCGAGGAAGAAGAAGACAGCGATAAAGACCCTCGACATCAATTCAACGAGCCCACCAAAACACCTGTCGGCCATGATCTTCGGCGGCAAGGTTGGCCTCGAAAACTCGCGTGACAAGAAATTACTAAAAAGGAGGATCATGGCGATCGCTAAGTCGATGGGGCAAACACGAGATACCAAAGCTCCCGGCTGGTCGGAACAACCAAATCACCTTCAACGGGCCGACATGTGGGCAAATATACCGGAGCCGGGCGTTTCCCCTTGGTACTCGATCCAACTTGTCAACCACATACGCATGGAAAGAGTACTCATAGATGGCGGCGCCTTTAAACATACTATTCTTACAAGCGTTCCCGAGAGCTAGGGTTAAAGATCGAAGATCTCGAGCCTTACGACTCACCATTCGGGAGTCATGCCGTGCAAACCATCAATGCCTTTGGGAAAAATAACCCTACCCGTCCGCTTTGGGACAAGACAAAGACTGGGGAAAGACTACGTCGGCTTCATCGTAGCCGACTTCGAAGGCGTCTACCATGCCATACTCGGTCGACCCGAGGATCGCGAAGTTCATGGCCGTCCCTCACTATGGATATCTAGTATTGAAAATGCCAACATCAAAAGGCATTCTTTCTCTTAGAGGCAATGTGCTTATGGCCCATGATTGCGAAACAAACGCCTATGCAGCAGCTGAATTAGCCGACCTCAAAGCTCACATGGAGCAAACATACCTTGAAGCAAAAAAGATACCAGAAGCCGATCTCCAGATCCCAGTCAAGCAGTCTAAAAGATCGCCTAACAAAAGCAACGACACAAAGAAGATCGAGCTCATCCCCGGCGATAAAGAAAACCCGCTCTTATAGGAGCCCATCTAGACAAAGAAAATAGGAAGACGCGCTCGTCCAATTCCTAAGGGACAACATAAGCATATTTGCTTGGAAACCAAAGCAGACATGCCAGGTGTCCCAAGGGAAAAGGCCGAGCACTTCCTTAATGTCTCGAAACCGCCAAACCAATCAAGCAAAGATTACGACGGTTTGCTCGCGACGGGAAGGAGGTGATTAGGGTAGAAGTGTTCAAGCTATTAGCAATGGTTTTATAAAAGAAGTGTATCATCCCGACCGGCTATCCAATCCAGTTCTTGTACAAAAGAAAAATGGCGAATGGAGAATGTGTGTTGATTATACCGACCTCAACAAACACGCCTAAAGACCCCTTTAAACTACCTCGCATCGACGAAGTAGTTGATTCAACCGCAGGCTGCGAACTGTTGTCCTTTTTAGATTGCTATTCAGGGTATCACCAAATAGCCTTAGCAACTCACGATCAAATAAAAACATCATTCATCACGCCTTTCGGCGCATACTGCTATACGACCATGTCGTTTGGCCTCAAAAATGCTGGTGCAACATACCAACGCGCTATCCAAGAGTGTCTTCAAAAGAAATTTCCGACCGGTTGGTCGAAGCATACGTAGACGACGTAGTCGTAAAAACAAAGGAGAGCGGATCCTTAGTTTCAAACCTAGAGCGAACCTTTGCCGCCTTAAACAAATTTCAAATGGAAGTTAAACCCACAAAAATGCATATTCGGAGTACCATCGTGGATACTACTTGGCAACATAGTTAGCCAAGACGGCATCAAGCCAAATCCGGAAAAGGTTAATGCGGTCTTAAAAATGACGCAACCGAAAGGCATAAAAGATATCCAGAAACTTCTTGGATGCATGGCGGCTTTAAGTCGCTTCATATCAAGACTTGGCGAAAAAGGCCTCCCCTTTTTCAAATTATTAAAAGCCAAGCAAAAATTTGAATGGACAAGCGAAGCGTACAAAGCCTTCTTCGAACTCAAGACATATTTAACATCGCCACCGCACTAACAAACCTAAAGATGACGAAGAGTTATTGCTATACATTGCAGCTACCGATCGCGTGGTCAGGACAGTAATAGTCGTCGAACGACAAGAAGAGGGACACACATATGGTGTACAGAGACCAGTCTACTACATTAGCGAAGTTTTAAACGACTCCAAACAGAGATACCCACATGTACAAAAACTTTTGTACGGGATCCTAATAACAAAACGAAAATTGCTACACTACTTTGACACATATCCGATCACAATAGTAACGTAACACGCCGTTGGTGGCATACCGCGCAATAAAGATGCCGGTGGTCGGATCATCAAATGGGCAATAGAGCTTAGCCCATACACATTGAAATTTCAAAGTAGAACAACCATCAAATCCCAAGCTTTGGCTGATTTTCTAGTAGAATGGACGGACATGTCCTTCCCTCCATTTCAGAACGACGCCGAACGATGGGAAATGTTCTTCGATGGCTCCCTTAAAATAAAAGGAGCGGGAGCGGGCGTCGTGTTCAAAGCACCAAGCGGCGATACCCTAAGATACGTACCGCGTATCCATTTCAAAGCTTCAAATAATGCGGCCGAATACGAAGCTGCACTTCACGGCCTCAAGCTAGCTATCGAGTTGGGCATAAAAAGGCTCCTCGTCTTTGGAGATTCCAATTTAGTCGTCCGGAAATCAACAAAGAATGGGACCGTACTAATGAGAAAATGGAAGCATACGTGGCAGAGATAAGGAAGCTGGAAAATAAATTCTATGGTCTGGAATTCACCTATATACCAAGAGAAAAGAACAAGCTCGCCGACCAATTATCTAAATTGGGATCTGATAGAGCAAAAATGCCACCTGACGTATTTGTTCAAGATTTACTATTACCTTCTGTCACACAAGAAGTAGCACAGGAGCCACCACAAAAGGAAACAGATTCATCCGACGACAAAACCAAAACAAGATGATATCCAAACGAGCATACTTCTAGCTCATCTCCGACCAAAGAAAAACAGTATCATCGCTGCAATCCGACCAGCACCTTTCAGAATAAATGCTCCAGTAACAAGGTCAGGCAAAAAATCTATAGATAACTCCAAAGTTATTTATCCAAAGAAAAGAAAGCGACAAGATCCCTCAACCACAAAGGGATGTAACGAGCAAATACCATCGCAGAACCTTTGGAAAAAACAAAGGAGACAAAGCCGAGACCCGAGAATTCCTTTTATTCGGTATCTTATTGACGAGGATACACCGATCGATAAAAGGGAAAACAATCTCATAAGACGCAAGAAACATTATGTCCTAGTCGATGGGCAACTCATGCGCAAAAATGCAAGCGCCGAAGTCTTGCAAAAATGCATTTCTTTCGAAGAAGGAGCAGAATTACTACTACGTATACACGAAGGGATGTGTGGAAATCATGCATCAAAAACACCGGTCGGAAAGGTATTCCGAGCAGGCTTTTACCGCCAACCGCACTCACCGATGCTAAGAAACTAGTTCGCATTGTAAAGGTTGCCAATTCTTCGCTAAACAAATTCATGTCCCCGCACATGAGCTTCAAACAATACCAGCCGCATGGCCCTTTTCATCTTGGGGACTAGACATGGTAGGACCATTCAAAAAAGCCCAGCGGCTATCAATTTGTCTATGTACTTATAGACAAATTTTCAAAATGGATAGAATATAAGCCCTTAGTCAAGGCAAATGCTCAAAAGGCCGTCGAATTCCTAACAGACGTCGTACATCGTTTCGGCGTACCCAATACCATTATAACAGATTTAGGATCCACATTCACGAGTGGCGAATTTTGGGATTTTTGCGAAGACTTAGGAACAAAAGTGAAATATGTATCGGTGGCTCACCCTCGAGCCAATGGTCAAGTCGAAAGAGCAAACGGGATGATTATAGACGCCCTACGAAAAAGGCTATATCGAGACAACGATACCCATCCAGGGAGATGGTATCACGAATTACCCACGTGATATGGGGACTTTGAACTCAACCAAGCGAAATACCGGCGTCTCGCCTTATTTCATGATATTTGGTGCTTTGGCAGTTCTACGAGATGAAGTGGCATTTGGCTCACCAAGAACAAAAACTATGACGAGGAAGCCACAAATGAAGTCGAAAAACTATGATCGATTCGGGGAGAAGAGCGCAACTTGGAAACACTCCCAAGAACGGCTAAATATCTAGCGTCTCTACGGCGCTATTACAACGAATGTAAAAGAAAGGCGGTTTGTGGTCGGAGACCTCGTCCTCAAAAGAATTCAAATCGACGACCTTCACAAATTGTCATCTCATTGGGAAGGACCTTTCCTAGTCAAAGCGAGTCACAAGACCAACAACTTATAAACCGTGTACTCTAGAAGATCCACCTAGAGATTTGCCAAACTCTTGGCACATAGAACACTTAATTAAATTCTATGCTTAAGGCAATTGTAATTTAACAAGTACCGCCATCCGTACCAAAGCACACGAGATATTCTTACGCACGGTGCCAAGCACCACAAAACTTGTTACCACAGAAAAGTTTTACATTATTGCTCGAGCACAAGATCTATCTTGTCGGCAATAACACGGCGGTGCCCCAACAAGCTTTTTGCAAGTCCTTGAGCTTCTCGGAGAAGTGTCGCAGGCCGTCCGGACTCCAAACGTTTGAAATCGCTCGAGGAAAGTGAGATTGCGCAAGAGCTAGAACACTCGACGCAACAAAGCGGCTCCCCTTCCCGACAAATTCCTTTAATAAGCGCCATGAACGGCGGCATTGATCCACAACAAATTTGGGAACAAGAAGGGGATTTGCCGGCCTCACTTGACCTCGCGCAAGCACGTAAAAACGAGGCCGCAGTCCACCCGCCATGGAAAGATAACGTTCATCCAATTGCTGGTTATCATCCTTCGACGCCAAATTGAGCCATATGACGCTCATGCGTTTCTACACAAACACAATTTATAACATACAACGATCAAGACCTCAAAACACGAAACATAACAAAGGAGAAAAACGCACCTCGTGCCTCCCTTTCCAAGCGTTCAATTTCTACGCAGGCCTTATTGCCTACTTCGTTCAGACGAGCAATTTCAGCAGCCATTAAGGCTTTTTCACTCTCCAATTCTGCAAAATACTCAATCAGTTACTTGTAACTTCTATTAAAATAATAAGTAACAAGAGCAAAGTAAAACAAACCTTTATGTTGCTCCCGAAGGACGCAACCTTTTTCACCAGGGAATCTTTCTCAAGTTCCCAAAGCTTTTCACGACCTTCATACACTCGGATTTGCCGACCCAAATCCTCGTTTTGCTTCCGCAAAAGACCGTTTTCACACATGGTCGGGCTTAAACCGCTCTATGCGAGGCGACGTTTTTCAGCAACGTCTTCAACAGCCTGCATAAAGGATCTTTTATAAATACCACAAGATGGGCAAAATAGAAAAGTCACTAAAAGACAAGTTCTAACCTTGACACGAGCCCGCAAATCAGCAAACACTTGCTCAAAACCATCAGAGATGGTACCCCTGGCAACATCTTCAAAAATGTGCCACTCTCCATCCTCATCCTAACGGGCAACGTAGCTGCGGCTGCCAGGAACATGGGCACCAGAAGAAGTTCCTCCTCTAATCTCTTCCATTATCTCGGGCGATCTCGTTGTTGATACACTGGGCCTAAAACTACCCAAGCGCATATTCAGATATTGATCCCCTTCAGCAGAAAAAGCCAGGGAAGAATCCAGCGCCAAACTTGGCACAGATGGCTGTGCATCCCCAGAGGAGGCCATAATGTTGATACCCGTAGTAACCACCACAGGTTCAGTAACAGCATTTGCAACAACTATCCCCGGATCCCCAACAACATCAGCAGCAAGTGGAACAGTTTCTTGATCCACGACTACATTGGCAGCAGGGGTTACAACTTCAGGAACAGCTTCTTGGCCCACCAAAGCAGTTCCAGCTTCCACCAAGGGCTCTCTCGCCCAAATCTTCAACAATAGGAACCACGGGCAACAGCAAATTTTTGCACAATAATCAAAACAATTCAAGGCATAGCAAAGATACGAGCCAAGAAATTTATATACTCACGGTTCGATTGTTCAAAGTGAGTGTTGAACCAATCAAGCATATCGGTCTCCACGTTCTGAACAGAAGTAGAAGATCCAATAACAACATCAGCCTCGGTATCACAAGGCAATACAGCAGCAGAAGCATTCTGATCCTCTAAAACCTCAGCCAAGTTATCAGGCTGAATATCAGCAGTCAAAAGCCCGGCCCTTGTAATTGGCATAACAGGTTGATTCCCAGAATCAACAGCTGAGTGAGGAAGTACACGGGGAGAAGTATGACTCCGACCACCACTACGCCCAGCGCGCAAACGTTTGCGCCGAGCAATTTCAGCAAGCGATAACTTATCGTCGAATCGATTCGGGACCGATGACTGCGCAATGACGATAACGACGCTTCGACCGCCCTCAAGCACGGTGGCTGAAGAGATAAAGAGCCACACAATCGGGACACCGAATGTTTCTTTTCCTTCTCATACACAACCTCTCGCTTTCCCGGCAGCTTTAGATTGATCATCGACGGGCTCCACGGCAGCATCATCGTGCACCGTCATCCCGTCAATACCCCGATCAAAACCAAAGTGCGTTGTGCGAAGAGCTTCCCAGTGGCGATCATCTAAAGGCACTCGGGACACGTAAATATGACGGCCCCATAAGCATATACAGTCGGTATAATTACCAAAAGCATTGAGATATAAAGAAAACAAACAAAGTGAACATGACAAGTACCGGTGGAGGTGGCATCCTCCAAGTCATAAGGTTTAATAGTTGGCCGAGGGATATGAGTATCCTCCCCCCGTTTGAACATCTTCATAAGCCTCAAGTTAATATCATCAAGAGAAATTTCCTCTGAAGATTCACGAGAAGGGTCATCCTTCAGACGATATTCCCACAGGAAATTAATTCTCTCCCTCAAAGGTTGGATACGGCGAGAGATGAAAACAGCTGCCACTGTAAAACCGTTCAGGCCCTTAAAACTCATCATTGCCAGGATCTCGTTCACTTCAATCATCTCAGTAGCGTTTGGCTTATCCGACCAGCAATGATTTGGTTCAGGAATCTGAGTAATATCACAAGGGACAGGCCTCCCTTGCTGATTATCATTCACATAGAACCATTTTTTGAACCAATCTTTCACATTGTCGGTATGAGTGAAAGACGGCCCCGAGCGTGAACGCATTCCATCACGAAGAGGAGGTAGCACGCTCCAGCTACGGGGCTACCTCCTAAATTTCCCCTCTTTTTCAATTCATAAAAATGACGAAACACATTGAAGTTTGGAGGAATTGCAAGATACATTTCACAATATGCAACAAAGAGAGCAACCGTCATAATTGAGTTCGGTTGCGGATTGCGGATAGAAATCCTCCAAAAATGCGAGTTCCACCAGGAAAGTATGAAGCGGAATACCCAAGCCTCGATGAAATAATCTTCAAAAACAACTATTTCACCATCATAAGGGCGGGGAACGCCTCA
This sequence comes from Themeda triandra, assembly GCA_018135685.1. Classification (NCBI taxonomy): domain Eukaryota; kingdom Viridiplantae; phylum Streptophyta; class Magnoliopsida; order Poales; family Poaceae; genus Themeda; species Themeda triandra. The sequence continues at coordinate 15,882 of JAENPR010002241.1, read as the reverse complement.
CCTCGTGGCGGCACACGCCACACTTCAAAGGATGCCGGCGGAAACATGCCCCCATCCGCCAAAGAATTCAGCGACGCCGCCGTCGACCTAACGTCGGCGACCAAAGAAGCTTCATTTGTTTCTCATACTCCTTCTGTTTCCTTTCCCTTCTTCTTCTCTCGCGCATTGACGCTTCTTCGCCATGATTTTCGGACGGGAAGGATGCGGTTGCTCGAGCTAACCCTAGACACGCGCACGGAGCGAAGGGACTGATTGCAAGAACGGCAGGCAAAATGAAACCAAGCAGTCCAAATGATGGCGGCACCAAGAGTTTTTAACCGCACTAGGGTTTTTACTTCTGATGGGCCAGAAGAAACTGGGCCGCCCCTAGCGGAAAAAGGCTTTTTCGGTTCGTTTCATTTTCCCCGTTTAAAATTCATTTTTTTTTCGCAGACGCACAGCTTACTGCATAACCCGAAAGCGGCTCGGTAAGCAAAGCTGCCGATGGCCATTTAAGTCTGCCTTCTAGCTATAGTCTTAAAAACAGCCTCGCTAAAAGATCGGGTTCACACGAAGTCGTTTCCAACCCGTTTAACAAAGTTACAAGATATAACGATATATCATCAACATTTCAACCCACACAATCCGACACCGGTAAGGGATTTTTTGGCCAATGATACCGGTTATTCTCGCGCACAAATAGCTAAGCTATTTTTATGGGTTTAGATTCAAAACCATGGTCTCACGGCCCACGGCGGGGGACGAGTTAAGTAGCAAAGCTATCTTAGCTTAATCATGACAAAGTCATGGCATGGTTCAAACCGACCGACCCAAATGAAATTTGGCCTGCTCGGTCTCACTCAAAGAGTGGTCGGAAACACATAGAGCACGACACAATGATCAGTTTGTCTTCTTTCTTAAGACCCTGACATAACGTGTTCCACCTCATCTCAGGCTCGGGGACTACGTGGGCCCACGTCACCTGAGAGGTGACATGGGCTAGATCCTTCTTTTTTAGAGCTTGCTGCAACATATACTATCTTACAGCAACCTCGGGGACTACGTGGGCCCACGTCATTTTGCATGACTCGGCCCGATCCTTTCTCTTCACAAAGAGTTTAGTTTCAAACCGAGCTAAGGCACTAACCAATCACGACAGATACCATGTGATGGCGAGGCATCACACACTAACGAGGGCCCACGTCTCCGCATTTGGGACCCTTCCAAAATTCTTTTTCTTTTTCGGAGCATCATAAATCTTTCGGTCAAAACCGACAACGTCAACCAAGTGCAAGCAAAGTGTGGTCGGAAGCACTAGACGGTCCTCCGGCCCCCGCCGGACCACATGTCGAACGTGTGTCCGACCACCCTTTCTCACTCAACCAAGCAAGACGGCGTTTTCTCCCTCAAGATCCATGATGCTCGGGGACTAGCCGTGGAGGTATAAACTCCATATACCCTCACGGCCTAGTTTGGGCCGACATGCTATCACCCGAGGCCGGCCCATGAAGCTCCAAGGCCGATCGGCTCGGGTGGTCGGCCGGACCCCTAAAAAGGGCAATAATATCGAAGACCGACAAGGAGGACAAGACCTAGCGAGATAGGAAAGTTTAGACTTGTAAAGTATGTAAACTTAGTACCGTATAGGCTAGTTCCGACTTGTAACCTTGCTCCCCATAATATATAAGGAGAGCAAGGACCCCCATGCCGAGGACGGAATCGGCATACGCACGTACTCATACATCCACACATAATCGAAACAGAGAGCAGGACGTAGGGTATTACGCTTCATAGCGGCCCGAACCTGGGTAAACCTTGTGTGATTGCTCCCTGTTTACATCTTGCTCGCAACCTCGGTGCGCCTTCCGCCAATCCATTACCGGTCAGGGCATACCCCTGGTCGGACTATCGCCGATATTTCGTCGACACATCCCCCGTTGGTAGGTCTAGCAGAACCAAAGTTGCAGAGTAAGTCCTGCTATGTCTTGGCTTGTTATAGCAATGATCCTTATACATAGATGAAAAGTCTTTTGTGCTGTATATGATAGTGTAGAGTTGGAGTAGATGAATGACTTAGTAGATTAGAACCTACATAGGATTTCTATTTCTTGCACTAATCGATGTCAACCTACCTTTGTGAGTAGTCTATATCTAATCTCTCGTGTGATTTATACCCCCGAGCTTATTACTTTATATTCCCTTATTTATCATGGTTTACCCCTCTCGCAAAGTATGTGACTCAATCAATCACTCATGAGTAGTTATGTTTAGCAAGTTCATCTCATTGTTTAAGTCCGTAGTTCTTTCCTTTGTGCTAAATATAAATAACGATACCTGGAATACTTCCTGGTAAAATGCTACGATGGTGTATTATCTGTTCGCTTGCGGATCCCATATTTTTCTTGATTAGAGGAGCAGTTTCTATACCAACACTTCTGGCGCCATGCTAGGGATGACAACTTAGCGTGAGTGGTGTTAGAGGTGTCAACAAGAGGCCAGAGGCGTCAAAATGCCTTAACCACGGCATACGGTCGTGCTAGACCTAGTGCCGAGAGCTGTAGGACACGCAAGAATCGGCTGTGCGGTAGCATAGTCGTGTGTGCAAATATGGCAGTTCTAGAGCTGTGGAGCCATGGTTAAGGGCCATTCGGGTTATCGGGCGGCAACAAACACTGTGCTGGAGAGGCCAGTGGTGTCAAAACGCCTTAACCATGGCGCATGGGCGTGCTTGACTTGGTGCCAGGAGCCGTAGGAGGCGCAGGAACCAACCGTGCGGCAGCAAAGTCGTGTGTGCAAATATAGCAGTTCTGGAGCCGTGGAGCCGAGGCCGTTCAGGCTCTCGAGCTATGGCAAATTCTATGGCAGAGAGGCCAGAGATGTCAAAATGCCTTAACCATGGCGTACGGGCATGCTTGACTCAGTGCTGGGAGCCATAGGACGCGTTGGAACCGACCGTGCGGCAACATGGTTGTGTGTGCAAATATGGCAGTTTTGGAGCCATGGAGCCGTGGTTAAGGGCCCTTCAGGCTCTCAGGTGATGGAAAACTCTATGGTGGATAGGTGAGAGGCACCAAAATGGCTTAACAATGGCGTACGGGCATGCTTGACCCGGTGCCGAGGGCCATAGGATGCACAGGATCCGGCCGTGTGGCAGCACAGTCGTGTGTGCAAATATGGAAGTTCTGGAGTCATGGAGCTGTGGTTAAGGGCCGTTCGGGCTCTCGGGTGATGACAAACATTGTGGTGGTGAGGCTAGGGGCATCAAAATGCCGTAACTATGGCATACGGTCGTGCTTGACCTAGTGCCGAGAGCTGTAGGACACGCTGCAACCGGCTGTGCAGTAGCATAGTCGTGTGTGCAAATATGGCAGTTCTAGAGCTGTGGAGCCATGGTTAAGGGGCATTCGGGTTCTCGGGTGGTAACAAACGCTATAGTGGAGAGGCTAGAGGTGTCAAAACGCCTTAACCATGGCGCATGGGCGTGCTTGACTTGGTGCGAGGAGCCGTAGGACGCGCAAGAACCGGCCGTGCGGCAGCAAAGTCGTGTGTGCAAATATGGCAGTTCTGGAGCCGTGTAGCCGAGGTTAAGGGCCGTTCAGGCTCTCGAGCGATGGCAAACGCTATGGTAGAGAGGCCAGAGGTGTCAAAATGCCTTAACCATGGCGTACGTGCATGCTTGACTCGATGCCGGAGCCATAGGACGCGTTGGAACCGACCGTGCGCCGGATAGTCGTGTGTGCAAATATGGCGCTTTTGGAGCCATGGAGCCGTGGTTAAGGGCCCTTCGGGCTCTTGGGTGATGGAAAACTCTATAGTGGAGAAATGAGAGGCATCAAAATGGCTTAACCATGGGGTACGAGCGTGCTTGACTCGGCAAGCCGAGAGCCGTAGGATGCACGAGATCCGGCCGTGCGGCAAAGACACGTCGTGTGTGCAAATATGGAAGTTCTGGAGTTGTGGAGCTGTTCTTAAGGGCCATTCGAGCTCTTGGGTGATGACAAACATTGTGGTGGTGAGGCTAGAGGCATCAAAATGCCTTAACCATGGCATACGGTCGTGCTTGACCTAGTGCCGAGAGTCAGTAGGACACGCAAGAACCGGCTATGCGGTAGCATAGTCGTGTGTGCAAATATGGCGGTTCTAGAGCCGTGGAGCCATGGTTAAGGGCCATTCGGGTTCTCGAGCGGCAACAAACGCCGTGTCTTTGGAGGCCAAAGGTGTCAAAACACCTTAACCATGGTGCATGGGTGTGCTTGACTTGGTGCCAGGAGCCGTAGGACGCGCAGGAACCAGCCGTGCGGCAGCAAAGTCCTGTGTGCAAATATGGCAGTTCTGGAGCCGTGGAGCCGAGGTTAAGGGCTGTTTAGGCTCTCGAGCTATGGCAAACGCTATGGTAGAGCGGCCAGAGATGTAAAAATGCCTTAACCATGGCATACGGGCATGCTTGACTCAGTGCCGGGAGCCATAGGACGCGTTGGAACCGACCATGCGGCAACATGGTTGTGTGTGCAAATATGGTAGTTTTGGAGCCGTGGAGCCGTGGTTAAGTGCCCTTCGGGCTCTCAGTTGATGGAAAACTCTATGGTGGACGAGGTGAGAGGCATCAAATGGCTTAACCATGGCGTACGGGCATGCTTGACCCGGTGCCGAGAGCCATAGGATGCACAGGATCCGGCCGTGCGGCAGCACAGTCGTGTGCGCAAATATGGAAGTTCTGGAGTCATGGAGCTGTGGTTAAGGGCTGTTCGGGCTCTCGGGTGATGACAAACATTGTGGTGGTAAGGCCAGAGGCGTCAAAACACCTTAACTATGGCATACAGTCGTGCTTGACCTAGTGCCGAGAGCTGTAGGACACGCAGGAATCGGCTGTGCAGTAGCATAGTCATGTGTGCAAATATGGCAGTTCTAGAGCGGTGGAGCCATGGTTAAGGGCCATTCTAGTTATTGGGTGGCAACAAACACTGTGCTGGAGAGGCCAGAGGTGTCAAAACGTCTTAACCATGGTGCATGGGCGTGCTTGAGTTGGTGCCAGGAGCCGTAGGACGCACAGGAACCAACCGTGCGGCAGCACAGTCGTTTGTGCAAATATGGCAGTTCTGGAGCCGTGGAGCCGAGGTTAAGGGCCGTTCAGGCTCTCGAGCTATGGCAAACGCTATGGTAGAGAGGCCAGAGATGTCAAAATGCCTTAACCATGGCGTACGGGTGTGCTTCACTCAGTGCCGGGAGCCATAGGACGCGTTGGAACTGACCGTGCGGCAACATGGTTGTCTGTGCAAATATGGTAGTTCTAGAGCTATGGAGCCATGGTTAAGGGCCATTTGGGTTCTTGGGCGGCAACAAACGCTGTGGTGGAGAGGCTAGAGGTGTCAAAACGCCTTAACCATGGCGCATAGGCGTGCTTGACTTGGTGCGAGGAGCCGTAGGACGCGCAGGAACCGGTCGTGCGGCAGCAAGGTCGTGTGTCCAAATATGGCAGTTCTGGAGCAGTGGAGCCGAGGTTAAGGGCCATTCAGGCTCTCGAGCGATGGCAAATGCTATGGTAGAGAGGCCTGAGGTGTCAAAATGCCTTAACCATGGCGTACGAGCATGCTTGACTCAGTGCCGGGAGCCATAGGACGCGTTGGAACCGACCGTGCGGCAGCATGGTCGTGTGTGCAAATATGGCAGTTTTGGAGCCGTGGAGCCGTGGTTAAGGGCCCTTCAGGCTCTCGGTTGATGGAAAATTCTATGGTGGAGAGGTGAGAGGCATCAAAATGGCTTAACCATGGGGTACGAGCGTGCTTTACCTGGTGCCGAGAGCCGTAGGATGCATAGGATCCGGCCATGCGGCAGCACAGTTGTGTGTGCAAATATGGAAGTTCTGGAGTCGTGGAGCTGTTGTTAAGGGCCGTTCGAGCTCTCGGGTGATGACAAACATTGTGGTGGTGAGGCCAGAGGCATCAAAATGCCATAACTATGGCATATGGTCATGCTTGACCTAGTGCCAAGAGCTGTAGGACACGCAGGAACCGGCTGTTCAGTAGCATAGTCGTGTGTGCAAATATGGCAGTTCTAGAGCTATGGAGCCATGGTTAAGGGCCATTCGGGTTCTCAGGCGGTAACAAACGCTGTGGTGGAGAGGCCAGAGGTGTCAAAATACCTTAACCATGGTGCATAGGCGTGCTTGACTTGGTGCGAGGAGCCCTAGGACGCGCAGGAACCGGACGTGCGGCAGCAAAGTCATGTGTGCAAATATGGCAGTTCTGGGGCCGTGGACCCGAGGTTAAGGGCCGTTCAGGCTCTCGAGCGACGGCAAACGCTATGCTAGAGAGGCCAGAGGTGTCAAAATGCCTTAACCATGGTGTACGGGCATGCTTGACTCGGTCTTGGGAGCCATAGGACACGTTGGAACCGGCCGTGCGGCGGCATAGTCGTGTGTGCAAATACAGCAGTTTTGGAGCCATGGAGCCGTGGTTAAGGGCCCTTCATGCTCTTGGGTGATGGAAAACTATACGGTGGAGAGGTAAGAGGCATCAAAATGGCTTAACCATGGGCTATGAGCGTGCTTGACCCGGTGCCGAGAGCCATAGGATGCACAGGATCCGGCCGTACGGCAGCACAGTCGTGTGTGCAAATATGGAAGTTCTGTAGTCGTGGAGCTGTTGTTAAGGGCCGTTCGAGCTCTTGGGTGATGACAAACATTGTGGTGGTGAGGCAGAGGCATCAAAAAGCCTTAACCATGGCATACGGTCATGCTTGACCTAGTGCCGAGAGTCAGTAGGACACGCAAAGAACCGCCGTGCGGTAACATAGTTGTGTGAGCAAATGTGGTAGTTCTAGAGCCGTGGAGCCATGGTTAAGGGCCATTCGGGTTCTCGGGCAGCAACAAACGCTGTGTCTGGAGAGGCCCGGGGGTGTCAAAACACCTTAACCATGGTGCATGGGCGTGCTTGACTTGGTGCCGGGAGCCGTAGGACGCGCGGGAACCGGCCGTGCGACGGCAAAGAAAAGTCCCGTGTGCAAATATGGCGGTTACGAGCCATGGAGCCGAGGTTAAGGGCTGTTCAGGCTCTCGAGCTATGGAAAATGCTATGGTAGAGAGGCCAGAGGTGTTAAAATGCCTTAACCATGGCGTACGGGCATGCTTGACTCTGTGCCAGGAGCCATAGGACGCGTTGGAACCGACCATGCGGCAACATGGTTGTGTGTGCAAATATGGTAGTTTTGGAGCCGTGGAGCCATGGTTAAGGGCCCTTCAGGCTCTCGGGTGGTGAAAAACTCTATGGTGGAGAGTTGAGAGGCATCAAATGGCTTAACCAAGGCGTACGGGCATGCTTGACCCGGTGCCGAGAGCCATTGGATGCACAGGATCCGGCCGTGCGGCAGCACAGTCGTGTGTGCAAATATGGAAGTTCTGGAGTCATGGAGAAGTGGTTAAGGGCTGTTCGGGCTCTCGAGTGATGACAAACATTGTGGTGGTGAGGCCAGAGGCGTCAAAACGCCTTAACTATGGCATACGGTCGTGCTTGACCTAGTGCCGAGAGGCATGAGGACACGCAGAATCGGGCCGTGCGGTCGCATAGTCGTGTGTGCAAATATGGCGCTTCTAGAGTCAGAGCCATGGTTAAGGGCCATTCGGGTTATCGGCGGCAACAAATGCTGTGTCTTGGAGAGGCCGGAGGTGTCGAAATGCCTTAACCATGGTGCATGGGCGTGCTTGACTTGGTGTCGAGGGAGCCGTTGGACGCGCTTGGAACCAACGTGCGGCACGACGTCGTGTGTGCAAATATGGCAGTTGGGGGCCGTGGAGCCGAGGTTAAGGGCCGTTCAAGCTCTCGAGCTATGGCAAATGCTATGGTAGAGGCCGGAGATGTCAAAATGCCTTAACCATGGCGTACGAGTGTGCTTCACTCGGCCGGGGAGCCATAGGATGCGTTGGAACCGACCGTGCGGCAACATGGTTGTGTGTGCAAATATGGCGGTTCTAGAGCCGTGGAGCCATGGTTAAGGGCCATTCGGGTTCTTGAAGGCGGCAACAAACGCCGTGGTGGAGAGGCCGAGGTGTCAAAACGCCTTAACCATGGCGCATAGGCGTGCTTGACTTGGTGCGAGGAGCGGTAGGACGCGCAGGAACCTGGTCGTGCGGCGGCAAAGTCGTGTGTCCAAATATGGCGTTACGGAGCCGTGGAGCCGAGGTTAAGGGCCGTTCGGGCTCTCGAGCGACGGCAAACGCTATGGTAGAGAGGCCGAGAGGTGTCAAAATGCCTTAACCATGGCGTACGGGCATGCTTGACTCAGCAAGTCGGGAGCCATAGGACGCGTTGGAACCGACTGTGTGGCAGCATGATCGTGTGTGCAAATATGGCAATTTTGGAGCCGTAGAGCCGTGGTTAAGGGCCCTTCAGGCTCTTGGTTGATGGAAAACTCTATGGTGGAGAGGTGAGAGGAATCAAAATGGCTTAACCATGGGGTACGAGCGTGCTTGAACCGGTGCCGAGAGCCGTAGGATGCATAGGATTCGGCCATGCGGCAGCACAGTCGTGTGTGCAAATATGGAAGTTCTGGAGTCGTGGAGCTGTTGTTAAGGGCCGTTCGAGCTCTCGGGTGATGACAAACATTGTGGTGGTGAGGCCAGAGGCGTCAAAATGCCATAACTACGGCATACGGTCGTGCTTGACCTAGTGCCAAGAGTTGTAGGACACGCAGGAACTGGCTGTGCAGTAGCATAGTTGTGTGTGCATATATGGCAGTTCTAGAGCTATGGAGCCATGGTTAAGGGCCATTCGGGTTCTCAGGCGATAACAAATGCTGTGGTGGAGAGGCCAGAGGTGTCAAAACGCCTTAACCATGGTGCATGGGCGTGCTTGACTTGGTGCGAGGAGCCTAGCACGCGCAGAACGGTCGTGCGGCGGCAAAGTCGTGTGTCCAAATATGGCGGTTCGGAGCCGTGGGCCGAGGTTAAGGGCCGTTCGGGCTCTCGGCGATAGCAAACGCTATGGTAGAGAGGCCGAGGAGGTGTCAAAATGCCTTAACCATGGCGTACGAGCATGCTTGACTCGGTGCTTGGGAGCCATAGGACGCGTTGGAACCGGCCGTGTGGCGGCATGATCGTGTGTGCAAATATGGTAGTTTTGGAGCCATGGAGCCATGGTTAAGGGCCCTTCGGGCTCTTGGGTGATGAAAAACTATATGGTGGAGAGGTAAGAGGCATCAAAATGGCTTAACCATGGGGTACGAGCGTGCTTGACCCGGTCTTAGAGCCGTAGGATGCACGGATCTGGCCGTGCGGCGGCAAAGACGTGTGTGCAAATATGGAAGTTACGGAGTCGTGGAGCTGTTGTTAAGGGCCGCTCGGGGTCTCGAGTGATGACAAACATTGTGGTGGTGAGGCCGGGCGTCAAAATGCCTTAACCATGGCATACGGTCGTGCTTGACCTAGTGCCGAGAGTTGTAGGACAAGCAAGAATCGGGCCGTGCGGTAGCATAGTCGTGTGTGCAAATATGGCGGTTCTAGAGCTGTGGAGCCATGATTAAGGGCCATTCGGGTTCTCGGGCGGCAACAAACACCGTGCCGGGAGAGGCCGAGGTGTCAAAACGCCTTAACCATGGCGCATGGGCGTGCTTGACTTGGTGCCGAGCCGTAGGACGCGCGGGAACCAGGCCGTGCGGCGGCAAAGAAAGTCCCGTGTACAAATATGGCGGTTCCGGAGCCGTGGTCCCGAGGTTAAGGGCCGTTCGGGCTCTCAAGCTATGGCAAACGCTATGGTAGAGAGCCGTGAGATGTTAAAATGCCTTATCCATGGCGTACGGGCATGCTTGACTCGCGGGGAGCCATAGGACGCGTTGGAACCGACCATGCGGCAACATGGTTGTGTGTGCAAATATGGTAGTTTTGGAGCCGTGGAGCCGTGGTTAAGGGCCCTTCAGGCTCTTGGGTGATGAAAAACTCTATGGTGGAGAGTTGAGAGGCATCAAATGGCTTAACCATGGCGTACGGGCATGCTTGACCCGGTGCCGAGAGCCATAGGATGCACAGGATCCGGCCATGCGGCAGCACAGTCGTGTGTGCAAATATGGAAGTTACGAGTCATGGAGCCGTGGTTAAGGGCTGTTCGGGCTCTCGGGTGATGACAAACATTGTGGTGGTGAGGCCGGAGGCATCAAAATGCCATAACTATGGCATATGGTCGTGCTTGACCTAGTGCCAAGAGCCGTAGGACACGCAGAACCGGCTCGTTGATAGCATAGTCGTGTGTGCAAATATGGCAGTTCTAGAGCTATGGAGCCATGGTTAAGGGCCATTCGGGTTCTCAGGCGGTAACAAACGCTGTGGTGGAGAGGCCAGAGGTGTCAAAATGCCTTAACCATGGTGCATAGGCGTGCTTGACTTGGTGCGAGGAGCCCTAGGACGCGCAGGAACCGGACGTGCGGCAGCAAAGTCATGTGTGCAAATATGGCAGTTCTGGGGCCGTGGACCCGAGGTTAAGGGCCGTTCAGGCTCTCGAGCGACGGCAAACGCTATGGTAGAGAGGCCAGAGATGTTAAAATGCCTTATCCATGGTGTACGGGCATGCTTGACTCGGTCGGGAGCCATAGGACACGTTGGAACCGGCCGTGCGGCAAAGATAGTCGTGTGTGCAAATACGACAGTTTGGAGCCATGGAGCCGTGGTTAGGGGCCCTTCATGCTCTTGGGTGATGGAAAACTATACGGTGGAGAGGTAAGAGGCATCAAAATGGCTTAACCATGGGCTATGAGCGTGCTTGACCCGGTGCCGAGAGCCATAGGATGCACGGGATCCGGCCGTACGGCAAGACATGATCGTGTGTGCAAATATGGAAGTTCTCAGTAGTCGTGGAGCCGTTGTTAAGGGCCGTTCGAGCTCTTGGGTGATGACAAACATTGTGGTGGTGAGGGCGTAGGCGTCAAAAAAGCCTTAACCATGGCATACGGTCATGCTTGACCTAGTGCGAGCTGTAGGGACACGCAAGAACCGGGCGTGCGGTAACATAGTTGTGTGAGCAAATGTGGTAGTTCTAGAGCTGTGGAGCCATGGTTAAGGGCCATTCGGGTTCTCGGGCAGCAACAAACGCTGTCTTTGGAGAGGCCGGGGGTGTCAAAACACCTTAACCATGGTGCATGGGCGTGCTTGACTTGGTGCCGGGAGCCGTAGGGACGCGGGGAACCGGCCGTGCGGCGAAAAGTCCTGTGTGCAAATATGGCGGTTACGTAGCCATGGAGCCGAGGTTAAGGGGCGTTCGGGCTCGAGCTATGGCAAACGCTATGGTAGAGAGGCCGAGAGATGTTAAAATGCCTTATCCATGGCGTACGGGCATGCTTGACTCCGATCGGGAGCCATAGGACGCGTTAAGAACCGACCATGCGGCAACATGGTTGTGTGTGCAAATATGGTAGTTTTGGAGCCGTGGAGCCATGGTTAAGGGCCCTTCGGGCTCTCGGGTGGTGAAAAACTCTATGGTGGAGAGTTGAGAGGCATCAAATGGCTTAACCAAGGCGTACGGGCATGCTTGACCCGGTGCACAGAGCCATTGGATGCACGGGATCCGGCCGTGCTTGTGGCACGAGTGTGTGCAAATATGGAAGTTACGGAGTCATGGAGCTGTGGTTAAAGGGCATTCGGGCTCGAGTGATGACAAACATTGTGGTGGTGAGGCCGGGGCGTCAAAACGCCTTAACTATGGCATACGGTCGTGCTTGACCTAGTGCTTGAGAGCTGTAGGACACGCGGGGAATCGGTATTGTGCGGTCGCATAGTCGTGTGTGCAAATATGGCGTTCTAGAGCTGTAGAGCCATGGTTAAGGGCCATTCGGGTTATCGGCGGCAACAAATGCTGTGTCTTGGAGAGGCCCGAGGTGTCAAATGCCTTAACCATGGTGCATGGGCGTGCTTGACTTGGTGTCGGGAGCCGTTGGACGCGCGGAACCAAGCGTGCGGCGACAAGCGTGTGTGCAAATATGGCGGTTACGGGGCCGTGGAGCCGAGGTTAAGGGCCGTTCGGGCTCTCGAGCTATGGCAAATGCTATGGTAGAGGCCGGAGATGTCAAAATGCCTTAACCATGGCGTACGAGTGTGCTTCACTCGGTCTTGGGAGCCATAGGATGCGTTGGAACCGGCCGTGCGGCAACATGGTTGTGTGTGCAAATATGGCGGTTCTAGAGCCTGTGGAGCCATGGTTAAGGGCCATTCGGGTTCTTGGGCGGCAACAAACGCTGTGGTGGAGAGGCCGGAGGTGTCAAAACGCCTTAACCATGGCGCATAGGCGTGCTTGACTTGGTGCGAGAAGCGGGAGTGAGGATGCGCAGAACCCGGTCGTGCGGCGGCAAAGTCGTGTGTCCAAATATGGCGGTTCTGGAGCCGTGGGAGCCGAGGTTAAGGGCGTTCGGGCTCCCGAGCGACGGCAAACGCTATGGTAGAGAGGCCGGAGGTGTCAAAATGCCTTAACCATGGCGTACGGGCATGCTTGACTCGGTCTTAGGGAGCCATAGGACGTTGGAACCGACCGTGTGGCGGCATGATCGTGTGTGCAAATATGGCAATTTTGGAGCCGTGGAGCCGTGGTTAAGGGCCCTTCGGGCTCTTGGTTGATGGAAAACTCTATGGTGGAGAGGTGAGAGGAATCAAAATGGCTTAACCATGGGGTACGAGCGTGCTTGAACCGGTGCCGAGAGCCGTAGGATGCATAGGATTCGGCCATGCGGCGCACGGTCGTGTGTGCAAATATGGAAGTTACGGAGTCGTGGAGCTGTTGTTAAGGGCCGTTCGAGCTCTCGGGTGATGACAAACATTGTGGTGGTGAGGCCAGAGGCGTCAAAATGCCATAACTACGGCATACGGTCGTGCTTGACCTAGTGCCAAGAGTTGTAGGACACGCAGGAACTGGCTGTGCAGTAGCATAGTTGTGTGTGCATATATGGCAGTTCTAGAGCTATGGAGCCATGGTTAAGGGCCATTCGGGTTCTCAGGCGATAACAAACGCTGTGGTGGAGAGGCCAGAGGTGTCAAAACGCCTTAACCATGGTGCATGGGCGTGCTTGACTTGGTGCGAGGAGCCCTAGCACGCGCAGGAACCGGTCGTGCGGCAGCAAAGTCGTGTGTCCAAATATGGCAGTTCTGGAGCCGTGGAGCCGAGGTTAAGGGCCGTTCAGGCTCTCGAGCGATAGCAAACGCTATGGTAGAGAGGCCAGAGGTGTCAAAATGCCTTAACCATGGCGTACGAGCATGCTTGACTCGCGTCTTGGGGAGCCATAGGACGCGTTTGAACGACCAGGTGTGGCGGCATGATCGTGTGTGCAAATATGGTAGTTTTGGAGCCATGGAGCCATGGTTAAAGGGCCCTTCAGGCTCTTGGGTGATGAAAAACTATATGGTGGAGAGGTAAGAGGCATCAAAATGTATTAACCATGGGGTACGAGCGTGCTTGACCCGGTCCGAGAGGCAGCCGTAGGATGCACGGGATCTGGCGTGCGGCGGCACGTCGTGTGTGCAAATATGGAAGTTGGGAGTCGTGGAGCTATTGTTAAGGGCCGCTCGAGGTCTCGGTGATGACAAACATTGTGGTGGTGAGGCCGAGGCGTCAAAATGCCTTAACCATGGCATACGGTCGTGCTTGACCTAGTGCCGAGAGTTGTAGGACAAGCAAGAATCGATCGCATGCGGTAGCATAGTCGTGTGTGCAAATATGGCGGTTCTAGAGCACGGAGCCATGATTAAGGGCCATTCGGGTTCTCGGGCGGCAACAAACACTATCTTTGGAGAGGCCGAAGGTGTCAAACGCCTTAACCATGGGCGCATGGGCGTGCTTGACTTGGTGCCGAGGCCGGACGCGCGAAACGGCCGTGCGGGGCAAAGTCTGTGTGCAAATATGGCAGTTCTCGGGCCGTGGTCCGAGGTTAAGGGCCGTTCGGGCTCTCGAGCTATGGCAAACGCTATGGTAGAGAGGCGGAGATGTTAAAATGCCTTATCCATGGCGTACGGGCATGCTTGACTCGGTGCGGGAGCCATAGGACCCAGCGTTGGAACCGACCATGCGGCAACATGGTTGTGTGTGCAAATATGGTAGTTTGGAGCCGTGGAGCCGTGGTTAAGGGCCCTTCAGGCTCGGGTGATGAAAAACTCTATGGTGGAGAGTTGAGAGGCATCAAATGGCTTAACCATGGCGTACGGGCATGCTTGACCCGGTGCCGAGAGCCAGGATGCACGGGGATCCGGCCGTGCGAAGACACGATCGTGTGTGCAAATATGGAAGTTAGAGTCATGGAGCCGTGGTTAAGGGCTGTTCGGGCTCTCGGGTGATGACAAACATTGTGGTGGTGAGGCCGGAGGCGTCAAAACACCTTAACTATGGCATACGGTCGTGCTTGACCTAGTCCGAGAGCCGTAGGACACGCGAGGAATCGAGGCAAAAGAGTAGCATAGTCATGTGTGCAAATATGGCGGTTCTAGAGCTGTGGAGCCATGGTTAAGGGCCATTCGAGGTTATCGAGCGACAACAAACGCCGTGTCTTGGAGAGAGGCCGAGGTGTCAAAACGCCTTAACCATGGTGCATGGGCGTGCTTGACTTGGTGCGAGGAGCGGAGGGGCCCGCGCGAGAACGGTCGTGCGGCGGCAAAGTCGTGTGTCCAAATATGGCGGTTACGGAGCCGTGGAGCCGAGGTTAAGGGCCGTTCGGGCTCTCGGCGATAGCAAATGCTATGGTAGAGAGCCGCAGGGTGTCAAAATGCCTTAACCATGGCGTACGAGCATGCTTGACTCGGTGCGGGAGCCATAGGGCCAGCGTTGGAACCGACCAGGTGTGGCAGCATGATCGTGTGTGCAAATATGGTAGTTTTGGAGCCATGGAGCCGTGGTTAAGGGCCCTTCGGGCTCTTGGGTGATGAAAAACTATATGGTGGAGAGGTAAGAGGCATCAAAATGGCTTAACCATGGGGTACGAAAGCGTGCTTGACCCGGTCTTAGAGGCCGTAGGATGCACAGGATCTCGGCCGTGCGGCAGCAGTCGTGTGTGCAAAATATGGAAGTTACTGGAGTCGTGGAGCTGTTGTTCGGGGCCGTTCGGGGTCTCGAGTGATGACAAACATTGTGGTGGTGAGGCCGAGGCGTCAAAATGCCTTAACCATGGCATACGGTCGTGCTTGACCTAGTGCCGAGAGTTGTAGGACAAGCAAGAATCGGCTGTGCGGTAGCATAGTCGTGTGTGCAAATATGACAGTTCTAGAGCTGTGGAGCCATGATTAAGGGCCATTCGGGTTCTCGGCGGCAACAAACACCGGTCTTGGAGAGGCCCGAGTTGTCAAAACGCCTTAACCATGGCGCATGGGCGTGCTTGACTTGGTGCCGAGAGCCGTAGGACGCGGGAACCGGCCCGTGCGCAGCAAAGTCCGTGTGCAAATATGGCGGTTACGGAGCCGTGTCCCGAGGTTAAGGGCCGTTCGGGCTCTCGAGCTATGGCAAACGCTATGGTAGAGAGGCCGAGAGATGTTAAAATGCCTTATCCATGGCGTACGGGCATGCTTGACTCGATGCGGGAGCCATAGGACGCGTTGGAACCGACCATGCGGCAACATGGTTGTGTGTGCAAATATGGTAGTTTTGGAGCCGTGGAGCCGTGGTTAAGGGCCCTTCAGGCTCTCGGGTGATGAAAAACTCTATGGTGGAGAGTTGAGAGGCATCAAATGGCTTAACCATGGCGTACGGGCATGCTTGACCCGGTGCCGAGAGCCATAGGATGCACAGGATCCGGCCGTGCGGCAGCACAGTCGTGTGTGCAAATATGGAGTTACGGGAGTCATGGAGGCTGTGGTTAAGGGCTGTTTGGGCTCTCGGGTGATGACAAACATTGTGGTGGTGAGGCCGGAGGCGTCCAAAACACCTTAACTATGGCATACGGTCGTGCTTGACCTAG
>JAENPR010002777.1:0-42576 GCA_018135685.1 Themeda triandra | reverse complement strand
TTTTATGGAAATTGACTCTCATCCACGAGATCTGCTCATACCACATCGAGAACATATTTCAAGTTTTGCAAACTATCATCCTGCGCTTTAGAAAACAGAGAATTGTATCATACGCATATTGCGAGAGATATAATCCCTCTGGTCTAAAACTTTCCAACAAACCACTAGTCAAACTCTAAAGCTTTCTTTAGAAGCTTGGTGGACCATCACCTACAAGGTTGAACGGAAAGGGCCGGGAGGATCTCCTTGCCTCGACCCTTTCTGCTTTGAAGAAAGCTTGTCTTCACCATTCAAGGTGATGCCTCATATGGAACCTCCCATCACTATCTCTGTTTAATCCATCCAATCATTCTACCATCAAAACCTCTCTGCTAGCATATCAAAAAGAAAGGACCAATTGACCCTATCATACGCTTTTTCAAAGTCTAACTTTACCACTACCCCTTCTCTCCGTTTGATAACACTATGCACAACCTCATGTGCTACCACCACACTTTCCAAAATGTATCTACCTTTGATAAAAGCAGATTGGCTATTAGAAACTATTCTTTGCACCACAGGTGTCAATCTAATGGTCAGTAGCTTGGAAAACAATTTAAAGCTACAATTCAATAAGCTAATTGGTCTATATTGCTTGATATTAGTAGCATCTCCTACTTTAGGAATAAGAGTAACTAGAGCACAATTAAGTCTATCTGGATCTAATTCTCCTTTATGAAAATCATTAATCATGTCTAGCAAATCAGTTTTCATCCATCCCTCTACGGTAGAAGATGAGAGAGCCATCGGTGGGCCCCCTCTGCATAACAAATAAACAAAGCTTCTTTTACTTCTCCCTCGGTGGGAGCAGGTTAACGAGTCATTCTCCTCGATGGAGACTATATCATTATCATCCCGAGAAATTAGGACCTAGCTTGAAATTACTTTACAGCTCTCTTAAACTTGACTTTTTATAAAAGTCTACTGCTGTAGCCATCATTCCCTTACGGTGGACACCATTCCTAAATGACCTTCTAGACAATTTATCTTCTTAGCTCTACTTCTTTGGTTAGCTAATGGTTTAGGAAATAAGCGTGTTCACACTCACCTTCTAGCGAGATTTCTATCTACAGACCTCTGTCTAATTGCATCTCTTAAAGCCAGATCTGTTGTAACTCTTTTTCAATGTCTCTATAGTCTTGTGTTCCACATCATCGCTGCGCCTTGTTTTGGCGAAGTTCGAGAAAATTAAATCTACCTGCTAACTCAGCTTTAGTCCTATTCATTTCAGCAACCTCATTAGCAGCCCACCCCTCTAGCTAATCTCCTAAGAGTCCTAACTTTATCTTTGCCACCTATCAATACTTTTAACAAATGAGCGAGAGGGGAATTCCAAGCTTTCTCTACCACTCTCTTGAATGACTCCTTTTGAATCCACCATTTCTCAAACCTAAATCTTTTTTTTTCCAAAGCTCATATTTGCCCCCTGACCCCAATGACCAAGGGGTTATGATCCTTTGAGTCTGTCCTAATGCTTTAACACTTGCTAAAGGATAAGCGACTTTCCCACTTCGATGGACACAAAGATTCTATCTATCTTAGAAAAGGTGGGTGAATCACAGTTTATTAGTCCAGGTGTACTTCTTATTGTTAGGATCTAATTCCACTAATGCCCACTTATCTATCCAATCATTAAATAAACTTTGACCACTTGTGATTAATAATGCCATTACTCTTGTCCTTAGTAAACCTAACAAGATTAAAGTCACCCCCTAGCATAATGGGTCCTTTCCAGAACTCATTATCTTATCCAATTCATCTAGGAACTCCTGTTTCTTCTCCTCATAAGCAAAGCCCATATATTACCACTAATTTCCGAAGAAACCAGTTTTTCTTGCAGTTAGCATTGTTAATATATGAAAATTGTAACACTCACCTATAGTCATGGTATAAAGGTCACTATTAACACCTAAAAGAATGCCCTGCCGAGCCTATAGAACCTAATTGGAACCAAAAAAAGGACATTTTGTGTTAATGACCTAAACAAATTGACTTAATAGAAATTTCTCTCTTCTTTGTTTCCATAACACCTACAAAATCCTAAATGATTCTCCACAATTTTTTTCCTTAAGGCAAGAGGAATTCCATCAATCGCCCCTAGCCCTCTAATATTCCAAAACATTCCTATCATTTAATTTTTTTTGTTTTTCTTCCTAGGACTAGTTGGATCACCCATCTTCCCGGGGTTCACTCTTTCACCATGATTTCCATCATGACAAGCGTACAACACAAAAAATTGTGATCATTTGATCTACCATTCTCTAAAATATCACTACCGAAGTTAGGAAAATTACAACTATCTAGACTAGCAGCATTCCTACCGCTATCTAGTACTTCAATACACTCAAGACAAAGGATTTCCATCCTTTGAGGTTATTCCAACCTTCGAGCAATATGCTTTAAGTGAGATTTGAGATCGGTTTAGATGTACCCATGGGTTCTTCTAGGTTTTTCACTTCCTCTTGAGTCCCGCGGCTCTTTCCATCATGGTCTTCCCATCATCAATGTTCCCCGGTCATCCTCCTTGTTGGTATCACGGGCCCCCAAGGATTCTTCCACTCTTGCCTTCCCTTGGTTCTTGTTGGTTTTTGTTCTGCCTTCAAGAGTTGTGTCAGCCCTTGCCTCTTCCATTTCCTCTCCATTAGCTTGATTAACCCCCGAGTAGCTATGTCAATTCCGGAGAGCTGTCCCCATTTACTACCAAAGACTTTGAATCTTGTTCTTTGGCTAGTTCTTGAAGTCTTGACTTCCCCTTTGTCACCTCTCGGTTATATTGAACACCCAATCATCTGGGGAGGTGGATCTGCTCCTCATCTTCTACACCTATCTGATTTAGATCAATATTCTCCTTCTTCATCTTCATCTCCCACATCAATCTCCATGTCTCTCCGAGCAATTTAGCACAAGTGCCGGCATCTTCCTGTCCATAGGAGCAGCCCAAAACCAAGATCCTCTTCACCTTCCTCACCAGACAGCCTTGCTTCCACTAGCTCCTGTGGTAGCACTCCTCCTCTATCGATCCCATTGTTGCTGCCACAGCATCATCTCCATATTCTTTATCTTTACTTTCTTCCCGTCCCGATTTATCTTCATCCATAGCTCCTCCATTATCTTTCTTGCCATCTCCTCCATCATCAGAACCCTCATCTTCAACAATGTAATCCTCCATTAGCGGTTTGTTACACCGGCCCACCGATTCTCAAGGTGCCGTCTTCGGCAAGTGCCTTTTGTAGCTCCACACTGACCAAAATAAGTTTCAATGTGATTTAAGTGAGATTTATTATAAAAAATGCACTCAAGTGATTTATATTATAAAAAAACAATGATATATTATTACATGACATAAAAACTTTATAAATAATAAATAAACTTTTTAATTTTTCTATAAACAATTTTTTACTATAAATTAATCTCTAAGGGTGGGCCGCGCGAACGTGTACCCTCTACCACAAATTATACGTCCACTCTCCCACTTAGAGAGATGGTAAAACTAGTGCTTCCCTAAGTGCAATGGAGGCCACTAGTCTAGGCCATGACTCGCCATGATCAGCCATAGACCCACGTCAAAGTATGTTTCTAGGTTACCCTCTGTCTATCTTTATTGCTTCCCGCTCAGTTCCTCGCACTTGATTAGCCGATGTGGCACTATTTCGCCGCTAATCGGGTGATTTGCGATGGCGCCGTGGATGGGCTTGATGGCGGTTAGGAGTCCGATCTAGGCCTGCTATGGTCCACACAAAGCCAACCAACACGCCGCTCTTCCAATCCAAAGGGGTTATACTAGCGATAGAACGTTCGATCTTAGAACAGTTTATCTGCGCTGCCCAATACGGGCCCGAGAAGTCCGGACGTTACAGACTCAACCACCGCTATCCCCCATCGTCGCAAATTATGGGTAGGGCTTGGTCACATGTGTGGCTGGCTAACTACTAAGAACATGCATGCAAACACATACAGTATGCAATTAAAAATTCATATCTCATAAACCGAATATTAGAATTAAAATCGATTGCACTATCGTGTTTCTACCATGATAAGATCTTCAAAACAAGACCCCACTTGGATATATTTTGATAACTTTTAAAAATTATTTTTCTCATCCAGGGCGTTTAGTCGATCTATTTATGAAACAACCCAAAACGTATGTTGAAACAAACCGGGGAAATGTGTTGAAACAACGTTGAGAATACCTATTACAACACGACAAAATCGATTGGTGAAACATCCTAAGCTGTTTGATGAAACAACCTTGAGACATGCGTTGAAACACCCAGAAATACCTATTGTACCAACCAAAAAATTATATGTCAGAAACATCTCTAAAGCACCTTGTTGAAACAATCTAGAAACATATGTTGAAACAACCCAAAATATATGTTGAAACAAACTAAAAATATTGGAAAACACACACTTGGCAAAGATATATGTATATACATATATTCGAGATAAAACAACTAAATTTTTTTGGAAAACACACATGCAACATATGTGTATAACCAGTACAACATATATGCATATCTAGATGAAACAAACCAAAATATTTGGAAAACACACTTGCAGCATACATGTATAGGCCAAAGATAACATATATGCATATCCGGATGAAACAACTAAAATAACTAAAAAATACTCATGTAACATATGCATATAATATAACATCCGGATGAAACATTTTTGATATACGATTTTAAAAAATCATTGAAACAATTAAATAAATATACATTTTATATAGATACATGCTTCTTTGACTTGGTTTGAGTCTCGGGACGCCTGGCACGTAGACGGCAAGGAGGCAGCTGCCCTTGGCACATGTGAAGGCTACGGATATATATACAACCAAAAACAGTAAAAGCAAGCAGGCATTGGCTGGTCCCAAATAGCGGATCTATTGATCGTAGGCGCAACTGCCAGCGCGCTGCACAGTCGATGAAACGATTCTGCGACGCCGCTTTTGTTATTAGTGTAATATGAGCCGGATTGGTGTTCGATGCGTCGAGCGTTTATACCAAGCATTGCCGAATCAAAGATGAGCTAAACCGCACGGGCACGTACTGACGTACTTACACTTTCATCCTTCGCCTCGAAAAAAAAACCCCCCGTAGACTTTCATCCTAGCTCATCTACGAATTCACATGGAAATAAAGGCCGTCCGTTACGTTGGAGGGACTTATTACTGACAGTACTTACTATTTGTTCATCTCGTCTTTCTGACGATCGATCCGCCGCTTTCTTAATTCTTGGCTGCGCACTTTTTCTCGCGTCTGCGACCCTCAAACTGCAGCCCGCCACTGCGTTGAGGGGAAACGTCTGGTGGGGCGATGATAGTTCCTTGAGCCCATTACAAATGCACTTGCTTGCACTATCAAGCTCACTCACAGAGCACCGCAGCAGAGCCAGGAGGCTACCAATTCTACAAGTTGCTGGTACACCGTACACGAGGAAGACGAGGAGCAAGAGAAAAAGTAGCAGAAGTAAAAACGGGAGCGCAAGGACGATAGCGCCCATGATAGCGTTGAGGACCTTGAGGTCCTCTTCGTCCTGGTCATTGCAATTGCTGCCGGACAGAGCGACGCCAACGATGAGTAGTGCCACCAAAATGTGCTTCCAAAAAGGGCTTCTTCTTCATCAGCTCCGGTGTTTGGGACACGTGCGGTTGGGTGTGAAAATATGTGGTTCTTCTTTTCGGTGCTTTGGCCAACTGCAGCCTGTGTCCCATTTATACAAGTACATACACCACCTTTGATACACAGTACACTCTACGAGCTGAGTGAAAATGAAGTAAAGGCCTACGCCCTCACTTCTTGGACGCGATAACGTACGTGTTCTAAAGCTCTGCGTTTACACGCACAATCAATCATCTTCGCACGTAGCTTTGCTTGCGATGCGATTGTAGTTGTAGATGCATGTTAGCCTGATGGTGCGCCCGCCAAATTTATTCTTATTTTTTCTGCTCTCGTGTTTCACAAAGGCCAGCTTTAATTTAGCTTTTAATATAGTAAATTTGCAATGATGATATATGGTATCTGTTCTTTTACACATGACTAGTATAGTACGTCGTTCTTGCGGTTTGTTTGAAGATCGCGACAAAAACAGCAAAGCACAAGATTTTTATAGCTCTTGTCTAACGCAATTGTATATAACCATAAATATAATCTGAAATATAATCAAGCATAACAAGACATAATGACATGTCTCACAGATTACACATGACATGTTATACAATGTTTGTGCTTGCTTTCATTACGAGCCATGATTGATGTCACCGGGACTGTCACAGGTCAAAATATCCATCAACTCTGCATACACATGTACAACTATGAACTATTCTCTGAATACTGAATACTGCATTGTGCATCCAGTTGAGAAAAACCCCATCCTGGGTGCCAATCACTATTCAAAGAATTTCAACCAACATTCTATGCACTTAGTCGGAAAAAAAAAAAACATTGTATCCACTTGAAAATATTACTGACATATCTGGTTACACCTGATCTTCATGCCGACTCATGTTATGTCTCAAATCTCCACCCGAGAACCAATCTTACATAAACTTTGTATCTTGGAGGTATGCAAGCCTGAGCTCATTAGCTGCAAATTGATTGGAAAGAATAAAGAGTGATCAGAATATACATGGAACCAAGCTACGGAACATCAATAGTGGATGCCTTGACAGTTCATATCATCTGCATCAAGTGCTAGTGTAACAGAACAAGGATAGAATAGCAACTAATCATCACAAAACATATATTATGAGTAGATGAAGTGACTTAAACCGAAGAAGATAACCATGGTTTAGGGATGGAACCAGATCCACCTATGCTTTAATTCACAAGTTTCTTCTCTCAGATAATTACACTTGTCTAGTCCATCTGATGAAAGCATTTGTTTCCAAACAGGGGCAAAATGTGTTGTTACCTCACACCCTCCCGACAAATTGAATACCTGAATATAATTAGAAATAGCTTCACTAAATAATGGCCTGCACATTGTTTTCATATTAACATATCATCATCACTACTATCTTTTTTACTGGGCAAGCAAAGAACACAACCAAGAATCCTCTGGTAGCGCCAAAGAAAATTTAAGAATTCTCGAAAATGGATGTCATACCAAAGGCAAGGTATCATGTAACAAGAGTTATTATTGGATCAAGGGTACAAGAAATCAAATTTTGCATTTAGTTTCCTATTAACAAACCGTAAAGTTTCAATTTTGGGGGTTAGGCCACTTACCTCACATTAGGATTTCTTCTTGAACAAAGAGAACAAGACGCTTCACAAGAAATTTTCATGTAATGAAAAATACATATATAAGAAAAAACAAGTCAATAGTAACCCTAAAGAGTGGTCATGCTCAGTAATATGAAGGATAAAAAGGATATTAATGAGGCCAAAAAAAGGCAATATTTAGTTGTAATAGTAGGCAATCAAGATTTAAAATGAAATTTTGTAATCTCATTACTAATCCTGCAAATGGTTCTCAGAACATGGAAAGGCCACAATTGAAGACAAGAGAATAGACCTTTGTGATACAAACTAACCCTCAGTTGTTGACACCTGAATTCAAATCATCCTACAAGAGAGAGGCAATTAATTTAGACAGTAAGCACAAGAAAAATCTTGAAAATAAATTTATTGCTCATTTACACAGACTCGGTTGAGATAACGATTCAGTACTGCAAAATGAGATGAGAGCAGATGAGTTGTTCATACACGGAGAAATTGCATAATTGTATACCAAAGAAATGCAGAAATATTTGTATTGCAAAAAGACAAGCAGAGTTCCAATTGTCAGGATAACTATCCAGTGTGATTCATATTTGACTCTCTCAATCGTCCACTCAGAAGGTATGGGGTCCCAGTGAATCAGTAGCATAAACCAAACTGATGTCATGTAATATGTAAAAACTGAAAGAAGAAAACAACATAGAGCTGAAAAGTTCTGGTTAGCCTTCATATTAAAAACCATAGAGCACCCATAGAAAAACAAATTAGGTTGTCAAAAATGGTACCATGGTATACTGATATGTGATCTCATAAGCATCCTGGAACTTCACCATCTCTCAACTAACCTTCAATCATTGGAGTTTAAAAAGATTAAAATGGAATATACTAAAACATAATACAATATTTACACAAGCAGGATGGAGTGTGCCACCGGTCTTTGTCATCGATGAATTATTAACTTGTACTAAAATGCTAACATACATGAACGTTCAATCCTCACATCCACTCAGTCAAAAATAACCAAAATGTAATGGTAACAATTACAGCGACATTAATTTCGCTGCCCAAAATTTTAGTAAACAACAAAGCAATGTCTTGTTTGATAGAAGGATCAGCTTACTGTAGATGCCATTCCGTAGCCCTCATTGGGGCAACCACATGAGAGCCGCTACATGCAGGACAGGTCTCGGCCGATCTGATTGTAGAGCACTGACTAAAGCAGCTAGGGAAAATGATTAGAACTTATTTTGACAGGTTGCACAAAAAATCAAATTACCTGTATCGCTGGGCAGATCCATCTTCTGGAGGCCCTGCCTGGTACGTCGCCATGCCTGTAAGTGGAGGTCGAGGCCAAGGCCGGCGGACGTTCCTGGCATCCCGTGCATCAGAAATTCAGCATCGCCGCAGCCGCTTCGTCCTCGCCGCTGGCATGCTCGTCGCGCTCCACTCCGTCCCCGAAGCCGGCACTTCGCGCGAGTTGTATGCAGATGAACGATTGCAAGTAACAACCTCGGATGATGGCCCCGTGGTCATCTGCATTTGGAAATCGAAGTAGTATACTTACCGCGTCCCGCGTGCGGGCGGGCAGGTGGACAGACGGCGTCCGCGGCCGTCGGCGTTGTGGCGGGCGGAGCACATGGCCCGAGGCGGCCGTGCGGACAGACGGCGTCGTTGCAGCGGGCGGGCGGACGGACGACATCGTTGCGGCGGTCGGCGACGCCGTCCTCGCAGCGGGCGTCCTCACCGTGCGGCGGCGGGCGGCGGCCTGTCTCGTCGCGGCCGAGCGTCGGTGCCCTAACGATGCACGGTCTGACTCGGCTGTCGATGGAAGGAATTGAATAGTTTACTGGGAAGAGTGCGGGACGGGAGACGGGTCACCTCGCGAGCGGTGGATGCGGGACGGGGAGATGAGTGATTAGGTTTGATCCAGCAATCTCGTCCGTTGGATGGGGTGAGTAAGAGAGAGTAGAGATTAGAGTGAATCCAGTCCCTTTATTTCAAAAATTGGATGAGGATTAGGTGCATTTGTTGAGTCATTTAAGCGCTTTAGGAGAGATAATGGTATGGGGAGACGATTTGTTGTGTGGCATTAGAAATCAATTAAACGTTGGTGTATTATATGTAGTAAAGATTATATTATTGGCACCGGCAATGTATTGTCATCACTCACCACACGATAAAAAATAAAGATAAAGATGAAATGATAATGAACAGCACTTCCCAATTGGGTATATTATGATATAAAAAACTTTGTAAATCATTTTTATATTCTTTTATAAATAAAAATCTTTATAAATTAATTTGGTAGGGGCCACGCGAACACGTACCCTCCGCCACAAATTATGACGTCCACTCTCCCATTTTAGAAGATGGTAAGCTAATGCTCCTCCCAAGTGCAACGGGATGGAGGCCACTAGCCTAGGCCATGACTCTTCATGATCAGCCATAGACCCCGTCCCAGGTAAGTAAGTGTTTTGGTTGCCCCTCCGTCTATCTTTATTTATTGCTTCCCCGCTGAATTCCTCATGCTTGATTAGCCGATGTGGCACTATTTTGCTGCTAATCAGATGATTTTAGTCATGACGCAGCGGATGGGCTTGATGGCGGTTAGAGTCCAATCTAGGCCTGCTACGGCCCACCTAAGGCAGACAACACGCCGCCCTTCCAGTCCAAGTTGAGGAGGAACGACGGGCGTTGGTACAGCATGGGCCAGCCCATATATGATAGCAACACCATTGCGCCATGACGGCCTACAAACGACTCGTACGGCCTATTTAGTGCCAGCTTTTCTTACTTTTTTTTCTGTGGTGAAGAACAGCGAACGTTTTGTTTGGCTTCAGATTTCATAAGTACGGAGCGGTTAGACCCTGATTTGAAAGCAGAAACAGCATAGCGCTAACCACTTGAGATTAGCCTCGGGCTCAGCTGGTCAACGACCTAAACATGACGACAATGCCCAAGATATAGCGACCCCGACAAATGATTTCTCATACAGGAACTTGAGTTACATTGGTAATCCCACCAGTTTAAACTATATCAAATTAAACTATCAAATTACCTTTTCAATGATCGGATTAAATGGTCCCTTAGATTATATATTATATTATGAATATTATGATATAAAAAACTTTATAAACCATATTTGTATTTTTCTATAAATAATGAAAAATTTATAAATTAATTTGGTAGGGGCACAAAACCCGTAACCCTCTGCCACAAATTATGAATGGTCCACTCTCCTATTTTAAGAAGATGGTAAGCTAGTGTTCCTCCCAAAGTGCAATGGAGGCCACGTACTAGTCTAGGCCATGACTCTTTATGATCAGCCATAGACCACGTCCAGGTAAGTGAGTTTCTAGGTTGTCCCTCGTCTATCTTTATTGCTTCCCCGCTAAGTTCCTCGAGTTTATTAGCCGACGTGGCACTGTTTTGCTGCTAATCAGGTGATTTGTGTGGTGCGGTGGATGGGCTTGATGGTAGTTAGGAGTCCAGTACAGGCCCATATAGGATAGGAACATCATTGCGCGAAGGCGGCCTACAAACGACTAGTACGGCCTATTTAGTACCATGTTTCTTACTATTTTTTCTAGTGAGATGAAACGGGAACGTTTTGTTGGGGCTTCAGATTTCAGAAGCACGTAGCGGCGACCCATCATCATCATCGAAAGCAGAAACGGCGCATAGCGCTAATCACTTGAGATTAACCTCGGGCAGTCGGGCTCAGCTGGTCAACGACCTAAACACGACGGCAATGCCCAAGATATAGCGACCCATTCCGTTCTATGCTGTGCCCATGCGGCCCGACGCTTATATAGCTTACTACAAAAGCAAGAATCGTTGCCAATCGAGGTGATATGTGTTAAGAATCGTTCTTTGTTTGCACACTAGCACAAACAAGAGCACTAGAGAATCTGGGAGATGAACACAGGAGATAGAGGAGAAAGGCTGCTGTTATTTCTTATTCACTTGCTTGTATCTTACAATGACAAAGGACACCCCTATTTATAAGGGAGGTGAATCCCTGGATAAGGATCACTCTGATTAGAGCATCTCCAATCGTTATGACGTTTGAACTTGGCAGATTACCAAAATACATAAAACTCCAAAAAACTCTCTCAATACTTATGCATTTAGCTTTTGTATTTTCCATAACTATGCATTTGGAGGAAACTTTGCATATATGCCAAAGCCGAGTCCGGCTATGCAAATACACATCGCGCGATTCTCTCCCCCTCGCTGCGCGACTTTCTCCCCCTCGCGCGGTTTCTTCCCCGCGCCGCCCCGGGCCGGTCCTTAAACCCGCGAAGCCGCGCGCTTCTCCGGTACCCTGGATCCCATGTTGGCTTCACGATATTCGCTTCTCTTTCCGCAATGCGTGGACCTTGACGAGCGGAGACGGCGACCCGCCCAACGACGAACCGATGCTGGCGGCCGGGGCGGGGCCGCAGCGACCGGGGGTCTGGGTCTCGGCGCCACCGGAGCGGGGCGAAATGGCGACCAGGAGCTAGAGCGAGCGAACCATGACGACGAACCGATCGATGACGGTGATGGCGGCGACGAACGCGGGAGAGGGCAATGTTTTGGCGCGGGAAGTGCCGCGTGGGAAGGAAGTGCCACGAAAAGAAAAATTCGAAAAAAAAGGAGTGAGACTTGGCATTTTGCATAACGGTTGGAGATCACCCCAATTTAGCCTTGCCATTTTCATTTGGGGGTTTGCAAATTGCCTAAAATGCATAGCCCAAATGCATAACGATTGGAGATGCTCTTAGAACACTCCACTACCAGCCCCGCTTTAAGATTCACACTTGTTTTGAGATTCGTGCTTCCGTTGTTCTCCTCCTCCTTTTATAATTTGGCCACAAATATTTATTTTACAACACTCCCCCTTGGCCAAATTATTGCCATGTGTATGTCTCATTAAAAACTCCCCCAAAACCTAGTGGGAAAAAAGGGTAGGAGAAAAGAGTGCATCACGGCATCACTTGTGCATCACCTGTTGCCACGTTAAAAACCTTGCATGAGAAAACCCAGTGGGAAAAAACTCATCAAGGGAAAAAGAGTACAACAGTTGGTTTGTCTTCAGGACAAACCAATGCAACTTAGGTCTTCAGGACCTATGGTCTTCAGGACCAATTTGCCTTCATTAATTACCTCAAATTATGCTTTAGGCTTTGATTCTCAATACTCCCTTCTTTGGTAATTTGTGCCTGTGTGCATGCCTCATCAAAAACTCCCCCAAAACCCGAGTGGGAAAAAGGGTAGGAGAAAAGAGTACATCACACGCACGGTCTTATTGCACTTTGCCTCGTTAAAAACCTTGCATGAGAAAACCCGGTGGGAAAACTCACCAAGGGAAAAAGAGTACAACAGTTTGACCTTCAGAGTCAAGTCTTCAGGGCTTACGTGCTATGTTTAGGTCTTCAGGACCTACTGGTCTTCAGGACCAGATTGTGATTTTCTAGACCACAATTATGGACTATTACTCAGGGAGTATTCTCCCCCTAAACTCTGCAACCTTATAAATTGTCTCATGTCCTTTCAATAGATATATTCTTGGAAGCAAGAGGTTGGCAGAGACCTTTATAAACAAATCTCCTAGATTTGTTCTTGACTAGGTTTGCAGAGCATCTCTTCCCTCGCTCTTCTGAAGCTTACAGGGTAAACAAATTGGAGCAATGTGCTTCATGAGATTGCTCATAACATAGCCCATATGTGTTTGTGCAACACAGGTGATATTACCTTCATAGATAACAGTGGGGAGCTTATCAAAGTTTAAGCCACATAACTTCAGGATGCGCCCAATCATCCATTTGAGCCAAACACATTCTTGTGTGGCAATCAACTCTCAGTGGTTGGATGATGTGACAACCAATGTCTTCTTCAAGACTACTATTAAATGGTTGTGCCACCATAGAGAGTTTATGAAATCAGTCTGGGATCTAGCATGATGCGGGTCAAACATATAGCTATTATCCACATATCCTGCCATGGTTGGTGTGGCGAACCTCCTAAGTAATGTGGCCCACATGCACTAATCCTCGTCTTAACGAGACCTCGATTACTATGCATGTGTTCCACACGACTTATGAAGCCCTTGTCGATGTTCTTAACGAACACCGATTGAACCACTTTTTACACTCATACCCGGGATCAACAATGGAGTAACCACAACATTACAACATTTGCTACAAAAATATATACATCAGAGTGCGGAAGAATTATAACATTAATTTTACAATAATGAATAAGTTAACATTTTACAAACTTAACTTTATATTGCGGAAGTAGAGTGGAGCTACAGAAGACAACTTAGGTAGGACACCTAAGTCGCGAGAGGCGACCAAATCATGTCGAGCCCAAATGACACAACATGGTTCGAAGCAACAAGACACACGCAATGAGGGTAGAACAAACCCCGAGTACACGAAGGTACTCCGCAAGACTTACCCGACTAAAAGAAAAGACTCTCAAGGATATGTCGGCTTTTGAGTAGTTGAGCTAGAGAAGGGGAGTTTTGCGTAAAAGCATTACTATAAGTAGATCCTTACTTTCAATGTTTTAAATAGGATAAAAGCATCAACTTCTATTATATCTATTAAAGCTAGATTAGCACCTATTCTATTTCCGACAATCATATTAAGCATTACACTTGAGATTATCTTTCCAGCTGCCTTCTTCTCGACTCCACGAGTCACCAAAATCCAATTCTTTCATATTTCTCTTGATTGCTACGATGTATGGTCGGAGGATCAAGTCTCCATAACCGAGGAGCACGACGATTCGAACCGATTTACTCAGCTGAGGATCCCTAAACACACGATATAAGTGGGACTCTAACCCACAATTATATCAACAATACCGTCGGACATTCTAGAACTAGGCTCGCCTTCCGCGCCACCCGAGAGTACACTTACACCTCCAATCCGGGACACGGCCCACGAGGGTATTGTACTCCCGCCATCTCGCCACTCCTGCATGGGCTCACCGTACTAGTCCTTAGATTATCCTAGGATAAAGCTTTTCCGTAAATATGTGAGTAGTTGCAAAGTCTTGTCCAAATCTGGCCAAACAACGGCGGTCCTTAATCGACAAGTCGGAAACACTACATCAAGACTCCATTCCCGATGCAAGTTACCCGACCGGTCTCAATTTAATATAACCATATTCTTATGCCCTCGTGACCCATCTTTAGGTCTAAAGAAGCAAAGATACAATGGTAAATCATGATCAAAGATTAATGACCTACAACTTCTACCGAAGTCTAAGCATGGCTAAGCATAAGAAATCGACCTACTCATACTAGTGGGATATCATGATGTAAAAGTAGATCAAGGTAGACATGCGACAGCGGTATCAACCAACTCCTATTAACTTAATGCACATTACACTAGACTTATAGTGTAAAATATTTGCGAAATAGAAATGGGTTGCATGCTCCGGCTTGCTGCGTTGCGCTGAAGTTAGATTCCAATTGTCGATTCTTGACATCAACACCGTGGATGTATGGCACCAACATCAAGAGAGATGACTTGTCATCATTGATGAATAATCTCCTTGTCGGTGTTTTAGTACCCAGGGGGTATCACACCAACGAGTAAATTTCTATGCGTGCTCCTAATCCGGATGGTGATGCAAGATGGACACAAGTGTTTATCCTGGTTCGCAAAGAATGCCCTACGTCCGAGCGAGGGAGAGATTTGTATTATCTTGCACCGGGGTGCTTGTACAGGGGTGACTACAAGCGGGACTTAGCCGTGAATGAGTGTGTGAAAATGTGGGAACGTGTGTGCGTAAAAGCCTCGCCTATACAAGGCCCTGGCGTCCCCTTTTATAGGCCAAGGGTAGGCTCAGGGTTACACGGTGGTTAGGGCTGTCATGGGCGTGACGTCGAGGTACGGGCGCCATGTCGAGTCGTCGAGCCGTAGACGCTCCCTTTGGTCCGGTTCGAGCCAGCAATGTGGGCAATGATGGCCCGCTCGTCCTTCTCGGTCGTGGGCCGACGTGGTCGAGGTACGGCGCCGGCGTAGACGAGCACGTGCGTCCGGAACCCCGCCGTATGGCCGTCGAGGTGGGAAAGACAGGCACCGCCATGCGCCCCATGCTCGGTCGCGTCCGTCATCATTCCTCGAGCGGTTAATGACCGCTTCGAGGGGTAGATGGTCCGAACGACGGACGAGCGGCGGGTTTGGTGGTGCGCGAGTTGACAATCGCATTCCAAGGGGGTGTCGTACACGGCATAGTGTTCAGCATGGTGTAATAGTGATGCCCCACGCTCGAATCCGGGTATGGGCGGTGGAATAGGAGAAGTGACCGGCGTACTTCTCACTATTTCACGACCGTAGCCATGGGGTTAGGCGAGGCGGGCGTACTTCCCCGCTTTGCACGCCTTTGTAGCCATGTGCGTGCCTTGGATAGGCAATGATTGAGAGCGGACTCGAGCGGCCCCGCTCGGCGTTCTCCGTCTCGCTCGAGCGGTTGCTCGCTCAGCGGTTTGCGTCATCGTCTCGAGCGGTCGCACGCTCGAGCGGTTTTCAGATTTCTCTCTCGAGCGGGTGAGCTGCCGCTCGAGTTTAGGAGGTTCGAGGCTTTGTGGGCACGATAGTGGGCCGACCCGGCTCGAGAGGATTGGGGGTTTCTCTGGCCGCTTGGTTTTTGGGATTCTTAGAGAGGGATGAGGCTGATTTGCTCGTCTCTAATTCACCCAATTTAGGACCCCTAATCTAGGTATCCGACACTCCTCAAACACCGTTGTCGGACGATATCTTCCGAACCTCAATTAACGCGATCCACCTCACTCTCGAAATAACTACACGTAGGTAATGATGCATGTCTTAGAATATTGAGCTCATGGCATGATGCATTAAGGATGACTTAACAAAATCATAAACTTGAGTACAACTTTCCTTCACGATACGGTTGTACTCTAACAACATTAATTAAACAAAACCTAGGGTTACACGGGTGAAGTTACTCTAGTTACGACAACCCAATGAGATCAAGATAATTCATACAAGAATACATCGACTAAACCCTAATGACTTGAACAAGAGAGCACAAACAACTAATTAAAGTGCCAAAGGTCATTAAGGTAAATGACCTAAGGTCATCACTCAATCCCAAAGTCACTCAAGAAAATCTTAAGTCATAAAGAACTAAACAATTAAAGATCTATTAAATAACTAAATTTAAAATAAAGATAAAATAAAAGTTTGTCAAATAAATCTCAAAAATTAAACTTAAGCTTCTCATGGCCTGAGAAGGCTACAAAATAATTTTCAAGATTTTTGAAACAATAAATAAATAACTAAAAATAAAGGAAGGAGCGTTTTTCGATTAAAAGAGAAAATTTTATAACATAGCAAAAGTACTGAAAATAGGCATATTATATTTTTCCTAGATCAAGCACATGACAGAGAGCGCACACAAAATTTTTCAGAATTTTTGGAGCTCTAAATAATTTTATACGAAAATAACAAAATCAGCACTATTAAACCAAGTCTGAAAAAGAATAAAGCTAAAGAAAAAGGCTATCTGGGCCGAAACCAGCCCACTCGGCCCAGCACTATTGGACGGCCGACCCAACGCGCAAACAGGCCGGCCCAACCCGTCCTGGCCGATGGCGGCGGCGCTCGACCGGCGACTTCTCGCCGGCGGCGAGGTCCTGGGCGGCGAGGACTGCACCTACGTGACTTACTCGTCGAGGCGAACACGCTGGTGGTGACCAAGCGACGGCAGAGCAACGGCAGTGGCTCGACGCCGGTGATGGCGGACGCGGCGGCGTTGCGCACGACGAGGAAGCTCACTGGAGCTCTCGTCGGTGAAAAAGACGCGAGCACGCGATGCAGCGGCAAGCGCGGGGAGGGCGCGGACTCCTAGCCTATTCGGCCGAAGACGGCCCCGTGCGGACGCAAAGCATGCCAACGGCGGCGGAAACAAAACGGGCTCGCCGGCGACCATGTTCCGATGGCCACGCGGCCGACGGACACCAAACCAATGGAACCCGAGGGCACCCGAAGCTCACCATGAGTCTGATGCACGCGAAGATGGAGTATCAGGCATGGCGGAGGTAGGAGCTTGATGCCGGCAGTGGCCATGGCGGGACGCGCTCCGGCGGCATACACCGGTGGCAAGGTTCGCGTTCCCGACGAACCTGTACACCAACAAGAGAACGAAGGGGAGCACCTTGAGCCGGATTCAAAGGCAAGAACCTTGGTGAAGACGAATTAGAGCGAGAGGCAACGGCTGCAACGAATTTGATGATGAATTGACGGCGGCCGAGCTTGCCGACCGTGGAGACGATGACGGCGCGCGGGCTCTCTAGGCGGTGCGAGGCGGAGCTAGAGGGCTCGGCGGGTGCGCAAGAACTAGGCGGAGCTGATGGAGGTGAATATGGAGGCGAGGAGTAATCGACGGTGGGGAATTCAGCCGGCGGCCCGAGGAGGACGACGACGACGGCGACGGCGCGCACGAGAGGAGGACGAAGATGGAGCTGGCCACCGATTCTCCACTCTGGGGAGGGATAAGGTGAGGCTGGTGGTGTGATGGCAGGGCGACACGCGCGCGAGGAGACTTCTAGCAACGTCGCACACTGGCGATGGCCGGCAAGCCGGGATGGCGGCCATGGACACGGCGGCGACAAGGAACAGAGAGAGGAAATTGATGAGGATGACGTCGGCGGGGACCCTTTTCGGAATTTTACAAATTACTCCCAAATATTTAACCGAGCTCGAAAAATTCCAAAAACAACCCTAGCCTAATTTTTCATGATCTACAATTTTCTCAACAGGAGCATTTTCAAATTCTGAACAGAAATTTGAATTTTGAATCAAATTTGAAAAGGGGACAAAAACCCTAGAAACAAATATATGAAATTACTTTTGATTTTTCAATAAAACTTGAAAATCTTCAAATCTATGGAATATCAAACTTTTCAAGCCCCATATTTTTCTCAATAAAAACTTTTGCAAATTTTGAATAATTTTTGAAATATAGCTTTAAAATCAAAAGAGGACATTTGTCGAAAAACCGTATTTTCAAAATAATTTGAAATTCTTTTGGAAACTTGAAAAACTTTGAACACCAACATTGAAGCTCTCATCAAGACCCACGATTTTCCTTTTTGAACCAACCCCAAATTCTTTGTAGATTTTGAATTGGAGAAAAGGGGTAAAAGTAGGGTTTACGGAAAAACCAGGTTTTGGAACGCAATTGGAGCTCGATTTAAACTCTACATTACTCGATTGATCCTTACGATTACAAACATCATTTCAAGAGTAAAACAAAGCATCACACCAAGGACAATATTAAAACATGAATGCATTTATGCCATGATGCTCGATGATTAGGTTTTAACGAGCTCTTAAACAAGTTTTAGTTGTAATTAACATCTAGGATGTTACAGTTGGTTCTTCAGGAACCATAGACCAAGGTTTGTATGTACCAAAGACAAACAAATATCAAGCCTTCGTGTAGTTTACCACTACATTGGTACTTAAGTAGGGAACTTCGGGTCCCAGCATTGTGTCAATATTATCCTTGGTCTATATGGGACTTGTCCACTTCAGGGGACTGATTCACCATGGGGAAAGAGGGTGGCATTTTGGTACCCTCTTTATAGACTGATGTATAAACACTCCTTCAGGGAGGTGCTCGAGTTACTGGCTCAAGCAGGATTTGGTTTTATCCAAGTCCTTCATTCGTATTTGTGTAATCCTCTCTTTAGGGGGAAATTACTCAAATGGTTGAACCATATCTGTTCTGATTCAACCTATGCAACGACCGCTGTAGGCGGATGCTATGTTGCGATTCTGATTCGGTCCAGGGATCTCTTGTCCTTCAGGGACTCTTATGTGGATCTCCGAATCAGGTGGCCCATACAAGTATGCGACCACGAAGTTTTCCAATTGCTTTTATAGATTCGGGTTAGCTGCCATAAATATTAAGTATTGGAACTTTTGTGCCACACATAACCGGAGATAAATTTTCATCGTAACCGATGACGGGTCTGCGTGAACCCTAGTGCCACTAGCCTCGCTTTGTGCCACTAGTTGTTCCTCTTCGGAGGAAGACCCATTTGCATCCTTCGGGGATGACTTCGGAGGTGTTAGGGCTGCAGGCCTAAACAACCTCTCTTCATAAAGCGAGCGCTACTTTGCCTTAATTCTTTGCTTTCCATTTGTCCCATTATGAGTGCTTCGGCACTCGCCATGGACTTTGGTTTTGGATCCGGATCCATTAAGTCGGCAATTTCGAGGCAAAATATCTTGTCGACAATAGTGGTCTTTCAATTATATGACTCTCCGGGATTCATATAATAGTGGCGATCTCCTTATGATCGTCCTCCCGCTCATCGTGATTTCCCATAACGATTGAGCTGGGGCGTTCCAACCTTCCAATGCGACGGTGTGCGCGCGACGCATTGGGATTTCCATCTTCAGGATGGTGTCCTTCAGGGACTTACTCAACTTCAGGTTGAGTTGCCACTTCAGGGGCATTCTCGACTTCAGGTCGAGCTTCTTCAACAGATTCTTTAAGTGATGCAAGTGGTTCAAGACCATGTCTATGCGAACGTCTCCGCAGACACTTGTCTGAACACCCGGAGGTCTCCCCCTCAACTTAGGATCGGATGGAGACAATAGAGTTGGTAACCTTCTGGGCTACCTATACTCTCTCCGGCGCACTTACTGCAGGTAAGTACGACCTTGTCACTTTTCTGATCAGTGAAGGTATTTGGCAGCGATTTACAATAGTCCTCTGAACTTCTGGTTCAGATTGGCTAGTGCATGAGTCTGGTAAATACATTCCAACATTTATTTCATGCAATTTCCCGGCATTATTCTGGCATTCTTCTGGATGCCTATCTCCCCCTAATGCTGGGAAATGCCATCAGCATCTTAGAGCCTTATGAAGATCTCAAGTCATAAGCTCTTACATCCCAACTTCGTGGGTTCTCCTTGTTGTACGCTGGTGTGGCGGTATTGGCACATATACCGCACAAATATATGCAGATGGGAAATATTTGATTCATTCTCACGCACTAGCTATAGGGGGTGCAGTTGGCCTGAGACTTTTGGGGACTTAGCATATAGTGTATAAACCAACATTCATAACTAGTGGAAAGCATTGCTCTCCACGAGCATCCATGACCATTCAACATATTGCAAATGCTCTTCAGGAGCATGAATGGTCAAGTTCTACTAGTATATTTGGACATTGCATTATGATATATTAGGGATTATTACAGGTCCCTAAATACATCATAGTCATCATCGAGAAGGTCATCCTCACTTTCATCCATTTGGACGTCATCACCATTTTCTTTTGCGTCGACAAGCATGTCATCGCAATCCTGAGCTTCAGGCTCATTGGTGTAGTGAGGTTGGTGTTGGCTCTCCTTGTCCTTGCTTCTGGAAGGACTTTGGTAGAGCTCAACTAGGTGTCTTGGGGCACGACAAATACGGGACCAGTGTTCCGTGCCTCCACATCTAGAGCAACGACCCTGCTGCTTAGATGTCTTACTTATGACCTTCTCGGATCCGCTTTACCCTTGGGCTTGTCCTTTCCTTTGCCTTTGAACATGACATCTTTCTTTCCCTTCCATTTTCCCCTTTCACGGCCTCTTTTGCGGTTGCGAGAATTCTTAGCAACCCTAGCATGTGCTTCAGGCACAGCTGTGAGGTGATTAAGCCGTGCAGAATGATCATTCATGCGAACATGATTCTGTTGTTCTGCAATCAATAGTACTATTATCAGCTCATGGTACTTGGAGTACTTTGAGTTCATGCATTGCTGATGTAGTACTATGTGAAAGTCCCTAGTTTGGTTTTGGCTAATTGATGAAACCTAGGACTAACCTTGTTTATCTAAGTGGTTGATTTAGAGAAAGGTTGTCCACACGATGAGCATATTGAATATGAAGCATGACACGTGTCATGTGATCAAAGATGAAGATCAAGACGGTGCTTGGCTCCATGGACCGGTGTTGAAGGTGAAGGGCTAGTCAAGGCTTGGGAGTGAAGGACCATGCGATGGTGAAGCTCGGGCAAGACTAGGCGCCGATGGACCGATGCACGGTGAAGGGCAAGTGAAGTCGAGGTCGATGGATCGAGACGGTCACATGATGGTGTGAAGTGTTCATATCATTTGGAGGAACAAAATGGGCTCAAGGCAAAGGTATAACCGATAGGGCCATTTTGTTTTGCACTCAAGACACCATAGAGGGTGTGAGTGGTTTAGGATCAATAGCCGCACTATTAAGAGGGGAAGTCTTATCGGCTATTCGACGCATGGGTGCCACTAGGTGAATTCATGAAGTGCATTGCATGTAGGACCTAGTGAGCTAACCTAACCTTTGGGAAATGGTTGTGAAAAGCTAACACACAAGCACATGGAGATGTACACTTGGTGGTGTTGGCACATTTACAAAGGTGGCGTTTGGGCGCGCCGTGGTTTGCGGGGTAGAGATGGGTTTGGGTCCCTCTCTTCCTCCCGCCGAGCCCGTGAGGCGGGATTCGCGCTTTCGAGAAAAATGGATGCATATTTTCTATTGCGCCGGATGCAAAATTTGGTTGAAATCATGCTATCTCGATGATCAAGTTGGTATACTTGTTGGATAGCATGTCGAGAACTTGGATCGACGACACGGCGAAAGGCGGCTCTGCGGCAGAGGCGCCGGACGCGCCTTGGGCGGCGCCGGACGCGTCCGGCGCATTGTGTCTTGACATGTGCTGATGGCGACATGGTCGGCGGCGGACTCGCGCGGACGCACGCGGCGGACGCGGCAAATCACCGTGGCTTGAGTCCGGCGAGTCCGAGCCTCGGCATGGCGCGGCCGGCGGGCGAAAAGCGGCGGACGCGCCGGTGTCGCGTCCGGCGCGCGCCGGACGCCGAAAGTTCCGGGCGCGGCTCGGGCCGGGCCGAGCGCCGGACGCGCGATGGCGCGCCCGACGCCGCCGCCGGACGCAAACGTGGCGGGACGAGATTGAACGCGGAGCCAATGGTCGACTTGGCTCGCGCGCGGAAGAAGCGCCGGACGCGTCCGGCGATTTGCGGCGGGACGCGTCCGGCGCGTCTTGCTCGGCCTCCCGAGGGGTAACGGTCACATTTGTTTGAGGGGTTATAAATAGAAGGTGGCCGGCCCTTGGGGAGGTCTCTTGGCCATTTCTCATCCCTTGTGCATTCTTTGAGCTAAGAGACTCTCTCCCACTCTTCTCCCTTGCTTGGTTGTTCATCCTAAGAGAGATTGAGTGAATCACCTAGTGCATTGCATTGCTTGAGGGCATCTAGTGGCACTTGTGGGTGGTTTAGCCGGTGGATTTCTTGTTACTCTTGGAGAGTACCGCTCCTAGCCGGCTTGGAGATTGTTGGAGGCGTTGGCAAGAGAAGGTGATTTTCTTGGCCACCTCCGGTTGATTGTGAGAGGTTTGAGCTCACCTCGTGGGGATCACGAAGAGCATCCTAGTGGATTGCGCGTGTCGTTGAGTACCTCGCTTGAGAGTGGTGTCTTGCGGTGCCTTGCGGGCGAGCCTTGAGGGGCTAGTGACTTGAGGGTCACACCGAGGAACCATCTAGGTGTTGGTCGACACAACGGGTGACGTAGCTTGGCGGTGCCCAAGTGAACATCCGGGGATAAATCATTGTGTTCATCTTGTCTCCGGTGATTGGTCATCATCCTTTGTGTGTTGCCGATTGTGATTGATTGTTCATCTTATTGGTGATTGGCAACCTCGACTCTACGCGTTGGTATAACACGCTCCTACCCTCTCTTGTATTACTTTGATTACTTTCTTGCAAAGTAGAATTGCTTGCGTGGTCGGTCGGGAACCACAACTTGTGTAGACTAAATCCCGTGGGTAGAATTGCTTGTGTGGTCGGTCGGGAACCACTCCTTGTGTAGATTAAATCCGGTGGGTAGAACTCTTGATCACTAGTGGTAGCTATTGTTTGTGCTAGTGATCACCTACTAGAATTGTTTGGATAGGAGGCTTGCAACATCTAGTAGGCTAAGCAAAACTTGCTTTCCGCCGTTTGTGTATCTAACGAAGTTTGCTTAGTGAGTTTGTAGAAATTTTTATAGGCTATTCACCCCCCCTCTAGCCATCTAGGACCTTACAAGTGGTATCAGAGCCGAGGTCACCGTTTTAGTGCAAGGCTTAACATCCTACGGTGTTAAGATGGCTCAAATTGTGTTCAACCATGTTGGGGGCAAACCGCCTATGTTTGATGGAGTTAGTTCTTTTGATCATTGGAAGAGAAAGATGATCATGTATCTTGGTTCAATACAAGAGAGGGTCTTGCAAGTTACATTGCATGACTATGCTATTCTTGATAATGATCATCTCACCGATGAAGATAGAGCCAACATCACTTGCAATAGAATGGCTCTCAACACCCTATACAATGGCATTGATACAAAGGTGTTTGAGGGGATCAAGGATTTGGAACTTGCAAGTGAAGTGTGGACTAGGTTGGGTGAGACCTATGAGGGCACCAAGGTTGTGAAGAGTGCCAAGCTATATGGACTCAAGAGTGAGTTCGAGAACTTCAAGAAGAAAGAGGATGAAACAATCATTGAAATGTTTCATCGCTTACAAGTCATTGTAAATGATCTCAAGAGTTTGGGGCACAAGACAAAAGATGAAGATTTTTGTCACAAGTTCTTGATTTGCTTGCCGAGGAGCTTCAAGATGTTGAAGCTTATGCTACAAAGAGATGGGCTTGAAGCTAAGAAGCCAAATGATTTGCTTGGTGAAGTCTTGACATATGACAAATTTGATCAAGATGATGAGAAGGTAGAAGAGGAGAAGAAGAAGAAGACCGTGGCATTCCAAGCCACATCCTCCAAGGGCAAAGCACCAATCTTTGAAGAAGAAGAAACCAATGAGGAAGATGGTGACTTTGAGATTGATGATGAGGCACTTGCTCTTGTGGTGAAGAAGATGGGACACATGTTCATCAAGAGAAGAGGCTTCAAGAGAAACAACTTCAAGAAGCAAGAGCAACCAAGAAAGTGCTTCAATTGTGATAGCACCGAGCATCTACAAGCCGAATGCCCATATGAGAAGAAGAAGAACTACAACAAGGGCAAGTTTGAGAAGAAGAAGCATGAGGCCAAGATGACACTCAAGAAGGGCAAGAATGGTGCATTTGTGGTCACTTGGGAGAGTGACAATGATGATGAAGATGAAGATTCAAGCAACAAGGCTATGGCTTCCATCGCTATCAACAAGAAGTCTTCATTATTATCCACATCACCATCATGCTTCATGGCCAAGGAAACAAAGGTACAATATGATGATAGTGATGATGATAGTGAGATGGAATATGCTCACGATGTTGATAATGTTGATGATGATGATGAACCGACTAAGGATCAATTATATGACTTGATGCAAGAAACTAGAGATATAACTATTGCCAAGGAAAAGGAGTGCAAGAAGCTTTCAATGAAAGTAGAAATACTTGAGAAAGCCCTAGGTGAGCTTATGACCACTCATGAGAGTCTAGTGGTAGACCATGAGAAGCTTGGTGATGCTCATTCTAAGCTTAAAGAAGCTCACTCACTTCTACTTGAGCAACAAGCAAAGAAAGTGGTGATTGCATCATGTGATATAGGCCTTACTTGTGACATCATTGATGAGTCATTTTATCAACCTATCATCATGACAAATGCTAACCCTTCTTGTAGCACATCATCCACCACCACCACCGACTCTATCTCCACTACTAGTGATGGCTTCACTTGTGATGCTACACTAATGGTAGAGAATGAGACCCTCAAGAAGGAGGTGGATGAGCTCACTCATGCCTTAGGCAAAGCCTATGGTGGTGAGGCCCGCTTGCTAAAGTGCTTGGGTAGCCAAAGGTTCTCTCTTAACAAAGAGGGATTGGGCTATAACCCCAAGAAGGGCAAGTCGGCCTTTGCAACTCCAAAGCCTAGCTTTGTAAAGAGCAATGGTCGGTTTTGCTATAGATGCAAGCAAGTTGGGCACCTAGAGCAAAATTGCAACAAGAAGCAACAAAACAAGAAACTTGACAATGCCCATGTTTGTTGCTTGTCATGTAGGAAACCCTACCTAGTTGCATAAATAGAACCCATGTTTATTTAAGAAGAGATGTATTGTAACATCATCGCATGTGTCTTAATATTCTTTTAAGTCACATGTGACTAGGATCTTGAATAGAGCCTAAGAAAACTAGGTGACTTGGACCCCAAAGCCCTAGATGGGATAACTAGCACCCAATTATTTTGGGACCCAATAATTAGTACATATAAGCATGCACTAGTGCATCTCAATTAATAAGTGTGATTTGGATTTTTATTGGATTCTTTTGTATTGACTATAATAAATCAACAACACACATATTTATTTACACAATAAATAAACATAATATTAAGGGAATAATAACCCAAAAAGTCCTATGACCAGCTCCTAATAAGGCCACCCTAATCCTAAGTGTGATCAACACACTTGACACTTATTTTAGTAATGAAATAATAAAGAAACAAAGGCAAAAGAAATAGAAAAAGGATAGGGAATGGCAACCGGCCATTCTGGCCCGAGCACACCCGCCAGCCCAGCTCGGCCTCCCATCGCGAGCAGCCCAGCCTGCTACTCTCTCTTTCTTTTCTCTTCAGCCCAATCGAACCAACCAGCCCAATAACAAGCCAACCGGCCCACGATCTCTCTCTTCTATTTTTCCAGCCGATCAAGCAAAACCGGCCCAGCTGGCCCAGCAAGCCCGCGAACGCAGCAACACACCATGTGCTCCTGCCTCTCTCGCCTGTGCCGATGACGAGCGGGGCCCGCCTGTCATAAGCCATCTCCTTCCCTGCTTTTCCTCTTTCTGGCCGACAGCGCAACGGCCGCGGCAGGGGAATCTCGGATCCCTGCCGCTCCACTCCAAACCGCCTTGGAGAGAGCTACAGATGTGCGCCACGCGTCCACGGACCCCGACAAGGTCACGCAAGCTGCGTGCGTACCTCGCGCGAACGCCTGCCGCTCCACGATCGCGGCGAGATGCCGTACCCGCCAAGACCCCCGGTCGGTCCCCTCCCTAACCAGGGTAATCGAACCCAGGTTTGCCAAACCCACGACGGTGATCAGGCAACCAGGAACCCTAGCCCACGAGCGCCCCGGACCGCTTGATCATGCTGACCCCAAATCGTTGCCGTCCGCCTCGGTGCCATGGACACCGCGGCTATAAAAGCCGAGCCTTGGGCTCCGGCCTTCCGATCCGCCCCCCGCCGGCCGGTGGCACTCAACACGCACCCACACTCGAAGCAGAGAGCGAGAGAGGAGGAGAAGAGTGGAGGCGGAAGAAGGGAGAAGAAGGAAACGCCGGAGGGGGAGGCCACCTCGCCGGAGAGCCCGCAGCCGCCGAACTTGTGCCGCGAGCTCGGTTTCGACAACAACGCCACCTGCGTCGTATCTTCGCCGAGCAGAACCGCCACACCGAGTGAAGAAAGGAGGAGAGGGAGTCGAGAGCCGCTGGAGAAGGACGCCGCCGCCGTACCTCGCCAGAATTGGGGAAGACGACGCCGTACCGCGACAACGACGCTGTCCCTGCTCTGCACTGCTTCCCGTCTGCGCCGCATCGACCTCCTGCGCTGCGCCACGCCTTCTTTCCCACCCCAAAGCTAGGTGAGCACCGCCAATTCCCTGTTCCACCGCCGGACCTGCTCAAGCCACCATGGATGCCCGCCGTTTCGGCCTAGACAAGCTGGTAGCAATAGGAGACCTCCACGCCTTACCACGCCATGGCCTGGGACGCGCCGTGCGCGCGTTATAAGTAGAAGATGAGGCCCGTGGGACCTTGGCCACCTCGCCGCCATGCCGCCGATGCGCAGTGCGCGCTCTAGTGCACCGTCTTGCTGTGCCGCGTTCCCGGAACAATGAAGAGCCCCTGGACGACACCGACTTCTGATCCGAACCCGCCTCGTCGTGGCACACCTGGTGCGCGCGCTAGCCCGAGAAGATGACCACCGGAAGCCCCGTGGTCATGGACCATGCCGCCGTCGAGCTCACACCGGAGCACCGCTGTGGCGCGTGGGCACGCTACCACACCGGCCGCCTCGCTACATGAGGATGGGCCGTCGAGGACCGTCTTGTACATCCGCACTTAGCCTGGTAGGAGATGAAACCCGGAGCCCCGCCTTGACGCCGCTGCTTGACGCCAACGCCCAGCCGGAGCGCCGCCGTGCGCCTTGACGCGAAAGCCGACTCCGCCGCGGGAATTGGTCGTCTCCGGCAAGCCAAGGCGCTGCCTCATGACACGAATTGAAGGACCCGAGCCCCTACTTGGACTATGCACGGGCGTTTGGTCTTGCCAACGGCCGCCGTGCCCCTTGCGCCGCCACCGTGCCTGCGCCGTCCGTTGCGGACCGCGGGAGCTCGTCGAGATGCCCCCAAAAGCCCCGCCATGTCCTCGCGACGCTGATGGTGCCCTCTATGTGAGCCACGACCCACCGGAGTTGCCGCATGGCTGACCTCGCCGCCGGCGGGCTTGTCCACCGCGAGCCAGAGTAAGAGGAGGGGATGAGATGAAGATGGAGATGGAGTCGGGAGAAGAGGAAGACGGACGTGGTCCTCACAGACCGTGTGACTGACCTGTGGACCCGAGAGCGGCGTGTCCACCGTGAACCTCCCTCATGAACCAGATGCCCTGTCGGAGCCAAGTCCGTGAACCCAGTCCTTGTGGACCGTGCGACAGAGAAGAACAGGCGGACGTGGTCCACCATAGACCACGTTTGGGTCTATAGACCAACAGCCTTTGGTCCACCATGAACCGTCCTGTGGAGAGTGCACCGTGGACTCGGCCCAGATACGGCCCAGCAGACCGACGTGGACGCACAAGAGAAAGACACGTGGCGGGCTTGGCCCGGCCCATACGGCCCATGGACCGGCCCTGACCCGGCCCTTTAGGCCCATTCCGAGCCCATTTGAGTCGACCCCGGTCAATAGTGACGTCATCATGATGTCATGCTGACGTCACCCTGGTCCCACAGCCATGTCAGCACCCTTGCCACATCAGCTGCCACGCAGACGCCACGTGGACCACTGGGTGACTGACACGTGTCACACCAGGAATATCCAGCCCCTTTTCTTTTTCAGAAAATAGATTAAACTTCAGAAATTCATAACTAATTCATACGAGCTCCAAAAATGATGATCTTTATATCAAAATTCATCTAAAATCAAGCCTTATCTCACGAGCCTATGTTTGAGTACATTTGGATCTTTTTGATATTCATTTGGTTCTTTGTGGATTCTATAGGAGTCGCTAACGCGACTATTATGTCTCGATTACAGAGTCGATTTAGGAGGAGGAGCCCCCGCTGATCGACTACATCTGACGGAGGAGGACGTGTACGACTACGGTTGGATTTGTACCACTACTACCTCGACATCGCAGGTGTCATGGCAGCACCTTCTTCTAGAGAATCCTATTAGACATTGCATAATTAATAGAACTGCTAGCGCTTTATA
Organism: Themeda triandra; assembly: GCA_018135685.1. Classification (NCBI taxonomy): domain Eukaryota; kingdom Viridiplantae; phylum Streptophyta; class Magnoliopsida; order Poales; family Poaceae; genus Themeda; species Themeda triandra. Next base: position 13,823 of record JAENPR010002777.1, on the reverse strand, counting down.
TTTATTCCTTTGCTAGTATATTGATGCATGCTATTGCCTGAGCCATATTTACCTTGATTGAAACCCTTCACCATGTTACCCTGCTTTTGCGCTCACACTTTATATTACTACCTCTCTGCTTGCTTGCACTTTATATCACCATACTTATTATTATATAACTCCACTTCGCATTGTATCTGTGATGTGATGCGGGTGGTGAACCCCGGGAATGGTTTGGCTTGGGATGCTAGACTTGGGTGGACTTGGTGGTGAGGATCTGGAGGTATTGTGCGTGTGACTTGGGTGCGTGGAGGGTGAGGGTTGAGTCGACTGGACAGGATCTACGACGAGTCTTGAGGGCGGGCCCTAAGACGAGTCTTGCCGGGGGTGCATCCTAGGCATCCCGAGGAGAGGTACCTGTGGCGGGTACATGAGACTTGAGAAGACCCCGGGTGGAGAGCCCTCGGGACAGATGATACGTGACTTAAGGAGAATTTTCCCGGTGTGGAGAGCCCTCGGGAAGGAGGTGCTGTGGTGGCACGGTAAACTCAAACCCTGTATGAAGATATCCTGTCTGGTCCTACCTAAGGACTGATATATCGGGAGAACCGGAACCACGGACCTTTCGTACACACCACTCGCTCTTGCTTCTGCAAGAGACGGAAGTTCGACTAGACTGGACGATGCCATTGCTGCTTGGAGTTGAGGGGGAATGGTATGTGGTGAGCCTGTACCATTCTATTCAACAGTACCATTGGAGGGGTAGCCGGTTACTGTTGATCCCAGTCCCAGTGTGTTCTGGTAAGCCGTTACTTCCTAGGGCTGGGTGGCAGGATGGTATTGTCTAGGTTAGAAGGTCGTCCGGTGTCGCCTAGGCAATGCACATGCCGATGATGGTGATCTGGTGGGTACAGGTGTACACACTCTGCAGAGTTGATCGATCTATGCGCATACCGCGGCCTCGGTTTTGGCCATTCTGTGACCTACGTTTCTGTCGACTAGTGAGAGGAGTGTTCTACCTTCCCCGAGAGAGTATTCCGGCCGTGAGCCTTGGTTTGTGGCTGCGGGCCTTTGAGACAGGCCGAGAGGGAGTTGGCCTGCCGACTTGAGTGAGAGTGTTGTGAGATAAGGTGATGGAGATGTGGAGATGGATTTGAGATGGACTTGAGATGGATTTGGGATGGATGGGAAATGTGTGTGTGGGAATGGGAATGTGTTAAACATGACTATTATTATTATTACTATTACTACTTGTTGCTATTTTGCATGCGCTAGGATGCAAACCATAGCCAAACTATAGGATCGCCAGATCCCTTTATTTTCTCTTTTCCACTAAAGCTCATTCGGTGCGACCATGGCACGCACACATCGGCGGTGTGCAGATTTTCCCCGCTTCTCGAGAGATGTCAAACGGATTAGAAGGTCTCGTGCCTGCGCTCAAGTTGGAGTTTGGAGTTGCTTCCGCGTTACTTCCGCCTTCTCAAGCTGTTCTGGAAGTTAGAGATACTTTGTTTACGCCTTGTGGCGTTGTAAATAATATTGTAAACCCCTCTATTGTACTCTTTAGACTTATAATTCGATGTATGGAATTGATTATCGACTGTTGTATATCATTCTGTGAGGTTTTTCCCTTCGTGGAAAATTGAGGATGTTTCAAAAATGGGTACCTAAGCTTCATTGATTTGCTTGTAGGTGAATTATAAAGCCGGAGGAAGGCATTGGATTATTGATAGTGGGTGTTCTCAACACATGACCGGCACATCAAGAATGTTTGATTCAATTGAGAAGAATGATAGTGGCATTGAGTCAATTACTTTTGGCAATAACAAGAAAGGCAAGGTTGTTGGTTTGGGCAAGATTGCAATATCAAATGACATGAGTATCTCCAATGTGATGCTAGTTGAAAGCTTGGATTTCAATCTTCTCTCCGTGGCACAAATTTGTGATCGAGGCTACAAGTGCATTTTTGGGGCAAATGATGTTGAGGTAGTTTCTCTTGATGGCTCCAACTTGGTGTTCAAAGGCTCTAGATATGAGAATCTCTATCTTGTTGATTTCAACACCAGTGAAGCTTCTTTGACAACATGTTTGATATCAAAATCAAGTTTGGGTTGGCTTTGGCATAGAAGGCTTGGACATGTTGGCATGAAACAATTGAAGAAGCTCACACAACACAATCTTGTTGAAGGCTTGAAAGATGTTGTATTTGAGAAGGACAAGTTGTGTAGTGCATGTCAAGCCGGGAAGCAAGTTGGGAACTCACATCCAAAGAAGAGTATAATGAGCACATGCAAGGCATTTGAGTTGTTGCACATGGATCTATTTGGCCCAACTACATACACAAGTATTGGTGGCAACAAGTATGGGTTTGTCATAGTGGATGACTTCACAAGATTCACATGGGTATTCTTTCTTAGTGACAAGAGTGAAGTGTATGACACCTTCAAGACCTTTCTCACTAGAGTTCACAATGAGTTTGACATGAGAATCAAGAAAGTGAGAAGTGACAATGGGAGTGAATTCAAGAATACAAGAATGGAAGAATTGTGTGATCACTATGGCATTGGTCATCAATTCTTGGCATTGTGTGATCACTAATGGCCTAGTTGAGAGGAAGAATAGAACATTGCTTGATATGGCTAGATCAATGCTTCATGAGTACAATGTTAGCCAATCATTTTGGGATGAAGCAATCAACACGGCATGCTACTATATCAATAGGCTCTATTGTCATACTTTGCTAGAGAAGACCCCATATGAGTTACTTCATGGAAGAAAGCCCAACATTGGCTATTTTAGAGTGTTTGGTTGCAAATGCTACATTTTAAGAAAGGGCACTAGATTGGGGAAGTTTGAAAAGAGATGTGATGAAGGGTTCCTACTCGGTTATTCAACTACAAGCAAGGCTTATAGAGTTTGGAACAATTCAAGTGGCATTAGAGAGGAAGTCCATGATGTGCAATTTGATGAAACCAATGGGTCACAAGATGAAGATGAGAATCTAGAAGATGTTGGTGGAACTCAATTGGTTGAAGCTATGAAGAACATGGACATTGGTGACATAAGAGCAAAGCAAGTGGTTGATGTGCAAGATGATAAAGATGAAGTGCTCAATTCTCCATTGAGGCAAGCTAGCAATGCTCAAGTGCAAGATCATGGTGCTAGTTCATCAAATGAAGACAAGTCAAGTGATCAACCAAGCTCAAGCAATCAAGTGCAAGTGCTACAACCACAACATATTGCAAGAGATCACCCAATCGATAGTGTTATTGGTGATATTAGAAGTGGTGTGCAAACAAGATCAAGAGTGGCTATGATTTGTGAGTATGCATCATTTGTGTCAACCAAAGAGCCGAAGAAAGTTGAGGAAGCCTTGGATGATGCCGATTGGATCATGGCAATGCAAGAAGAGCTCAATAACTTCACAAGAAATGATGTGTGGGAGTTAGTTGAGAGGCCGGAGGATCACAATGTCATTGGAACCAAATGGGTTTTCAAGAACAAGCAAGATCAAGATGGTGTTGTGATTAGAAACAAAGCAAGACTAGTTGCACAAGGCTATACTCAAGTTGAAGGTCTTGACTATGATGAAACATATGCTCCCGTGGCAAGATTGGAGGCAATAAGGATACTATTGGCTTATGCATGTGCCCACAATATCAAGTTATATCAAATGGATGTCAAGAGTGCATTTCTCAACGGGATCATCAATGAGTTAGTATATGTTGAGCAACCTCCCGGCTTTGAAGATGAGAAGAGACCCAACCATGTGTACAAATTGAAGAAAGCTTTGTATGGCTTGAAGCAAGCACCTAGAGCATGGTATGAGAGATTGAAGACTTTTCTTCACTCCAAAGGGTTCATTATGGGCAAGGTTGACACTACTCTATTCACCAAGAAGATTGGTAATGATCTCTTCATTGTGCAAATCTATGTTGATGATATCATCTTTGGATCAACCAATCAAGCATATTGTGAAGAATTTGGTGAAATGATGGCAAATGAGTTTGAGATGTCCATGATTGGTGAACTTAGCTATTTCCTTGGTCTTCAAGTCAAGCAATTGAAGAATGGGACATTTGTGAGTCAAGGGAAATACATAAGGGACATGTTGAAGAAGTTTGGAATGCAAGATGCAAAGCCAATCTCAACTCCAATGGGCACCAATGGGAATCTTGATAGTGATCATGATGGCAATATGGTGAATCAAAAGGATTATCGGTCATTGATTGGAAGCCTACTCTATGTCACCGCATCAAGACCGGATGTCATGTTTAGTGTTTGCATGTGTGCTAGATATCAAGCCTCACCTAGAGAGAGTCATCTCACGGCCGCAAAGAGAATATTGAGGTACTTGAAGCAAACAAGAGATGTTGGATTGTGGTATCCTAAGGGGTCAAAGTTTGAATTGATTGGATATTCGGACTCACTATGGTGGTTGCAAGATCAATAGAAAGAGCACAAGTGGTACATGTCAACTTCTTGGAAGATCACTTGTGTCATGGTCCTCAAAGAAACAAAATAGTGTGGCAATCTCTACCGCCGAAGCCGAATATGTTAGTGCGGGGAGTTGTTGTGCACAATTGCTTTGGATGGAGTCAACTTTGAAGGATTATGGCATCAATTTCAAGAATGTGCCATTATTTTGTGATAATGAGAGTGCAATCAAGATGACACAAAACCCGGTTCAACATGGAAGAACAAAGCACATTGACATAAGGCATCATTTCATTAGAGATCATCAACAAAAGGGTGACATTTCCATTGAAAGTGTGGGTACCGATGATCAACTTGCCGACATCCTCACCAAGCCACTTGATGAAAGAAGGTTTTGCAAGCTAAGGAATGAGTTGAACATTCTTGATTTCTCAAACATGTGTTGAATGCACCCCACCACTACTTGACATGCCTCTCCTTCGACAAAGCAAGGTACCATTGGTTGACATGTCATTCATTCTTAGGATTATACTTGTGGTAGCACATGTAGACATACAAGGTGCATTTGGAGCATTCATGATAAATCAAATGTGTTTGATGTATATATGTTTACCACTATTGCTTCTATGTTTTGCTTGATCTAGTGGTGACATATGACATGTTTATGGGCTTGCAATCCTAGTGTTGAATCTAGAATATTTGCTACAAGTGTTTAATTCAACATAGGCAAGATAACCCTTGTCATGAGGTGTGAAGAAGCTTGTCTTTGGTTCAAACCGAATTAAATGTCTTTGGCAAGTGGTCTAGATTGAACCAATTTTGACTAAAGTTTTGTTTACTCCATCAAAGTCCTTTTCTCTCCACAATTTGATCCCATTTTGGGCAATTGTTGACAAAGGGGAGAGAAAAAGATGATTGAACATGATAAAGGGGTAAATAAAATTTTGATGCACACAAGAAGGGGAGCAAGCTCATGAACAAAGTTGTTGCATTTGTTTGTGCATTCTCATATGACTTGCTCATGGCACCTAGTTTTAAAGTTTTATACAAGTAGTGTCTCCTTGCTTGTGTGGTGCAATGCTAGTATAGAACTTGATTGATGAAATGATCTACTAGCATGCATAGGTTGTAACTAGACTCCCCTTGCTTTACAAGTGGTTCAAGAATTTTGCTTATAATGTTGATCTCACGGGGTTCTTGAGTTTTTGATGGATGTCTAGTTACTTCATGGTGCTAAGGATGGTGTAAATTGCAACTCCGATTGGTATCACGCTTCAAAGGTCCATTTCTTACACCTTAGCATCATTTTGGTAGAATTACTCTCCCCACAATCTTATCCATGCATATGTGCAAAGCTTCAAATCCAAACTCTATGCACATATGTAGGGGGAGCAATACTACCAAAACCGAACTTGCTATAGTTGTCCAAATTTCTCTTGTGAGCTTAATGATTGGACAAGTATGACAAGTTCAAAATCTTTATTATAAAATCATCTTTGTTGAGGTTGTCATCAATTACCAAAAAGGGGAGATTGAAAGTCCCTAGTTTGGTTTTGGCTAATTGATGAAACCTAGGACTAACCTTGTTTATCTAAGTGGTTGATTTAGAGAAAGGTTGTCCACACGATGAGCATATTGAATATGAAGCATGACACGTGTCATGTGATCAAAGATGAAGATCAAGACGGTGCTTGGCTCCATGGACCGGTGTTGAAGGTGAAGGGCTAGTCAAGGCTTGGGAGTGAAGGACCATGCGATGGTGAAGCTCGGGCAAGACTAGGCGCCGATGGACCGATGCACGGTGAAGGGCAAGTGAAGTCGAGGTTGATGGATCGAGACGGTCACATGATGGTGTGAAGTGTTCATATCATTTGGAGGAACAAAATGGGCTCAAGGCAAAGGTATAACCGATAGGGCCATTTTGTTTTGCACTCAAGACACCATAGAGGGTGTGAGTGGTTTAGGATCAATAGCCGCACTATTAAGAGGGGAAGTCTTATCGGCTATTCGACGCATGGGTGCCACTAGGTGAATTCATGAAGTGCATTGCATGTAGGACCTAGTGAGCTAACCTAACCTTTGGGAAATGGTTGTGAAAAGCTAACACACAAGCACATGGAGATGTACACTTGGTGGTGTTGGCACATTTACAAAGGTGGCGTTTGGGCGCGCTGTGGTTTGCAGGGTAGAGATGGGTTTGGGTCCCTCTCTTCCTCCCGCCGAGCCTGTGAGGCGGGATTCGGCGCTTTCGAGAAAAATGGATGCATATTTTCTATTGCGCCGGATGCAAAATTTGGTTGAAATCATGCTATCTCTGATGATCAAGTTGGTATACTTGTTGGATAGCATGTCCGAGAACTTGGATCGACGACACGGCGAAAGCGGCTTCGCAGGAGGCGCCGACGCGCCTTAGGCGGCGCGACGACGCGTCCGGCGCATTGTGTCTTGACATGTGCCGATGGCCGACATGGTCGAAGCGGCGGACTCGCGGGGACGCACGCGGCGGACGCGGGCAAATCACCTTGCCGAGTCCGGCGAGTGCCGAGCCTCGGCATGGCGCCGGGCCGGCGGGCGAAAAGGCGGCGGACGCTGCGGTGTCGCGTCCGGCCGCGCGCCGGACGCCGAATGCGAAAGTTCCGGGCGCGGCTCGGGAACCGGACCGAGCGCCGGACGCGCGATGGCGAGGCCGCGCGCGCCGGATGCAAACGTGGCGGGACGAGATTGAACGCGGAGCCAATGGTCGACTTGGCTCGCGCGGAAGAAGCGGACGCGTCCGGCGATTTGCGGCGACGCGTCCGGCGCGTCTTGCTCGGCCTCCCGAGGGGGTAACGGTCACATTTGTTTGAGGGGTTATAAATAGAAGGTGGCCGGCCCTTGGGGAGGTCTCTTGGCCATTTCTCATCCCTTGTGCATTCTTTGAGCTAAGAGACTCTCTCCCACTCTTCTCCCTTGCTTGGTTGTTCATCCTAAGAGAGATTGAGTGAATCACCTAGTGCATTGCATTGCTTGAGGGCATCTAGTGGCACTTGTGGGTGGTTTAGCCGGTGGATTTCTTGTTACTCTTGGAGAGTACCGCTCCTAGCCGGCTTGGAGATTGTTGGAGGCGTTGGCAAGAGAAGGTGATTGTTCTTGGCCACCTCCGGTTGATTGTGAGAGGTTTGAGCTCACCTCGTGGGGATCACGAAGAGCATCCTAGTGGATTGCGCGTGTCGTTGAGTACCTCGCTTGAGAGTGGTGTCTTGCGGTGCCTTGCGGGGCGAGCCTTGAGGGCTAGTGACTTGAGGGTCACACCGAGGAACCATCTAGGTGTTGGTCGACACAACGGGTGACGTAGCTTGGCGGTGCCCAAGTGAACATCCGGGGATAAATCATTGTGTTCATCTTGTCTCCCGGTGATTGGTCATCATCCTTTGTGTGTTGCCGATTGTGATTGATTGTTCATCTTATTGGTGATTGGCAACCTCGACTCTACGCGTTGGTATAACACGCTCCTACCCTCTCTTGTATTACTTTGATTACTTTCTTGCAAAGTAGAATTGCTTGCGTGGTCGGTCGGGAACCACAACTTGTGTAGACTAAATCCCGTGGGTAGAATTGCTTGTGTGGTCGGTCGGGAACCACTCCTTGTGTAGATTAAATCCGGTGGGTAGAACTCTTGATCACTAGTGGTAGCTATTGTTTGTGCTAGTGATCACCTACTAGAATTGTTTGGATAGGAGGCTTGCAACATCTAGTAGGCTAAGCAAAACTTGCTTTCCGCCGTTTGTGTATCTAACGAAGTTTGCTTAGTGAGTTTGTAGAAATTTTTATAGGCTATTCACCCCCCTCTAGCCATCTAGGACCTTACAAGTGGTATCGAGCCGAGGTCACCGTTTTAGTGCAAGGCTTAACATCCTACGGTGTTAAGATGGCTCAAATTGTGTTCAACCATGTTGGGGGCAAACCGCCTATGTTTGATGGAGTTAGTTCTTTTGATCATTGGAAGAGAAAGATGATCATGTATCTTGGTTCAATACAAGAGAGGGTCTTGCAAGTTACATTGCATGACTATGCTATTCTTGATAATGATCATCTCACCGATGAAGATAGAGCCAACATCACTTGCAATAGAATGGCTCTCAACACCCTATACAATGGCATTGATACAAAGGTGTTTGAGGGGATCAAGGATTTGGAACTTGCAAGTGAAGTGTGGACTAGGTTGGGTGAGACCTATGAGGGCACCAAGGTTGTGAAGAGTGCCAAGCTATATGGACTCAAGAGTGAGTTCGAGAACTTCAAGAAGAAAGAGGATGAAACAATCATTGAAATGTTTCATCGCTTACAAGTCATTGTAAATGATCTCAAGAGTTTGGGGCACAAGACAAAAGATGAAGATTTTTGTCACAAGTTCTTGATTTGCTTGCCGAGGAGCTTCAAGATGTTGAAGCTTATGCTACAAAGAGATGGGCTTGAAGCTAAGAAGCCAAATGATTTGCTTGGTGAAGTCTTGACATATGACAAATTTGATCAAGATGATGAGAAGGTAGAAGAGGAGAAGAAGAAGAAGACCGTGGCATTCCAAGCCACATCCTCCAAGGGCAAAGCACCAATCTTTGAAGAAGAAGAAACCAATGAGGAAGATGGTGACTTTGAGATTGATGATGAGGCACTTGCTCTTGTGGTGAAGAAGATGGGACACATGTTCATCAAGAGAAGAGGCTTCAAGAGAAACAACTTCAAGAAGCAAGAGCAACCAAGAAAGTGCTTCAATTGTGATAGCACCGAGCATCTACAAGCCGAATGCCCATATGAGAAGAAGAAGAACTACAACAAGGGCAAGTTTGAGAAGAAGAAGCATGAGGCCAAGATGACACTCAAGAAGGGCAAGAATGGTGCATTTGTGGTCACTTGGGAGAGTGACAATGATGATGAAGATGAAGATTCAAGCAACAAGGCTATGGCTTCCATCGCTATCAACAAGAAGTCTTCATTATTATCCACATCACCATCATGCTTCATGGCCAAGGAAACAAAGGTACAATATGATGATAGTGATGATGATAGTGAGATGGAATATGCTCACGATGTTGATAATGTTGATGATGATGATGAACCGACTAAGGATCAATTATATGACTTGATGCAAGAAACTAGAGATATAACTATTGCCAAGGAAAAGGAGTGCAAGAAGCTTTCAATGAAAGTAGAAATACTTGAAAGCCCTAGGTGAGCTTATGACCACTCATGAGAGTCTAGTGGTAGACCATGAGAAGCTTGGTGATGCTCATTCTAAGCTTAAAGAAGCTCACTCACTTCTACTTGAGCAACAAGCAAAGAAAGTGGTGATTGCATCATGTGATATAGGCCTTACTTGTGACATCATTGATGAGTCATTTTATCAACCTATCATCATGACAAATGCTAACCCTTCTTGTAGCACATCATCCACCACCACCACCGACTCTATCTCCACTACTAGTGATGGCTTCACTTGTGATGCTACACTAATGGTAGAGAATGAGACCCTCAAGAAGGAGGTGGATGAGCTCACTCATGCCTTAGGCAAAGCCTATGGTGGTGAGGCCCGCTTGCTAAAGTGCTTGGGTAGCCAAAGGTTCTCTCTTAACAAAGAGGGATTGGGCTATAACCCCAAGAAGGGCAAGTCGGCCTTTGCAACTCCAAAGCCTAGCTTTGTAAAGAGCAATGGTCGGTTTTGCTATAGATGCAAGCAAGTTGGGCACCTAGAGCAAAATTGCAACAAGAAGCAACAAAACAAGAAACTTGACAATGCCCATGTTTGTTGCTTGTCATGTAGGAAACCCTACCTAGTTGCATAAATAGAACCCATGTTTATTTAAGAAGAGATGTATTGTAACATCATCGCATGTGTCTTAATATTCTTTTAAGTCACATGTGACTAGGATCTTGAATAGAGCCTAAGAAAACTAGGTGACTTGGACCCCAAAGCCCTAGATGGGATAACTAGCACCCAATTATTTTGGGACCCAATAATTAGTACATATAAGCATGCACTAGTGCATCTCAATTAATAAGTGTGATTTGGATTTTTATTGGATTCTTTTGTATTGACTATAATAAATCAACAACACACATATTTATTTACACAATAAATAAACATAATATTAAGGAATAATAACCCAAAAGTCCTATGACCAGCTCCTAATAAGGCCACCCTAATCCTAAGTGTGATCAACACACTTGACACTTATTTTAGTAATGAAATAATAAAGAAACAAAGGCAAAAGAAATAGAAAAAGGATAGGGAATGGCAACCGGCCATTCTCCGCCCGAGCACACCCGCCGGCCCGGCTCGGCCTCCCATCGCGAGCAGCCCGGCTGCTACTCTCTCTTTCTTTTCTCTTCATTAATCGAACCAACCAGCCCAATAACAAGCCAACCGGCCCACGATCTCTCTCTTCTATTTTTCCAGCCGATCAAGCAAAACCGGCCCAGCTGGCCCAGCAAGCCCGCGAACGCAGCAACACACCATGTGCTCCTGCCTCTCTCGCCTGTGCCGATGACGAGCGGGGCCCGCCTGTCATAAGCCATCTCCTTCCCCTCGCTTTTTCCTCTTCTCGGCCGACGGCGCGGCCGCGGCGGGGAATCTCGGATCCCCGCCGCTCCACTCCAAACCGCCTTGAGAGAGCTACAGATGTGCGCCACGCGTCCACGGACCCCGACAAGGTCACGCAAGCTGCGTGCGTACCTCGCGCGAACGCCTGCCGCTCCACGATCGCGGCGAGATGCCGTACCCGCCAAGACCCCCGGTCGGTCCCCTCCCTAACCAGGGTAATCGAACCCAGGTTTGCCAAACCCACGACGGTGATCAGGCAACCAGGAACCCTAGCCCACGAGCGCCCCGGACCGCTTGATCATGCTGACCCCAAATCGTTGCCGTCCGCCTCGGTGCCATGGACACCGCGGCTATAAAAGCCGAGCCTTGGGCTCCAGCCTTCCAGTCCGCCCCGCCGCCGCTGGTGGCACTCAACACGCACCCACACTCGAAGCAGAGAGCGAGAGAGGAGGAGAAGAGTGGAGGCGGAAGAAGGGAGAAGAAGGAAACGCCGGAGGGGGAGGCCACCTCGCCGGAGAGCCCGCAGCCGCCGAACTTGTGCCGCGAGCTCGGTTTCGACAACAACGCCACCTGCGTCGTATCTTCGCCGAGCAGAACCGCCACACCGAGTGAAGAAAGGAGGAGAGGGAGTCGGAGCCGGCTGAGAAGGACGCCGCCGCCGCACCTCGCCGGAGTGGGAAGACGACGCCGTACCGCGACAACGACGCCATCCCCGCTCTGCACCGTTTTCCCCGTCTGCGCCCGCATCGACCTCTGCGGCTAGCGCCACGCCTTCTTTTCCCACCCCAAAGCTAGGTGAGCACCGCCAATTCCCCCTGTTCCACCGCCGACCTGCTCAAGCCACCATGGATGCCCGCCGTTTCGGCCTAGACAAGCTGGTAGCAATAGGAGACCTCCACGCCTTACCACGCCATGGCCTGGGACGCGCCGTGCGCGCGTTATAAGTAGAAGATGAGGCCCGTGGGACCTTGGCCACCTCGCCGCCATGCCGCCGATGCGCAGTGCGCGCTCTAGTGCACCGTCTTGCTGTGCCGCGTTCCCGGAACAATGAAGAGCCCCTGGACGACACCGACTTCTGATCCGAACCCGCCTCGTCGTGGCACACCTGGTGCGCGCGCTAGCCCGAGAAGATGACCACCGGAAGCCCCGTGGTCATGGACCATGCCGCCGTCGAGCTCACACCGGAGCACCGCTGTGGCGCGTGGGCACGCTACCACACCGGCCGCCTCGCTACATGAGGATGGGCCGTCCGAGGACCGTCTTGTACATCCGCACTTAGCCTCGGTAGGAGATGAAACCCGAGCCCCGCCTTGACGCCCCGCGTTGACGCCAACGCCCGCCCGGACGCCGCCGTGCGCCTTGACGCGAAAGCCGACTCCGCCGCGAATTGGTGGTCGTCTCCGGCAAGCCAAGGCGCGCTCATGACACGAATTGAAGGGGACCCGAGCCCCTACTTGGACTATGCACGGGCGTTTGGTCTTGCCAACGGCCGCCGTGCCCTTGCGCCGCCACCGTGCCTGCGCCGTCCGTTGCGGACCGCGGGAGCTCGTCGAGATGCCCCCAAAAGCCCCGCCATGTCCTCGCGACGCTGATGGTGCCCTCTATGTGAGCCACGACCCACCGGAGTTGCCGCATGGCTGACCTCGCCGCCGGCGGGCTTGTCCACCGCGAGCCGCAGAGTAAGGAGGGGATGAGATGAAGATGGAGATGGAGTCGGGAGAAGAGGAAGACGGACGTGGTCCTCACGGATTCCGTGTGGATCGACTGTGGACCCGAGAGGCGTGTCCACCGTGAACCTCCCTCATGAACCAGATGCCCTGTCGGAGCCAAGTCCGTGAACCCAGTCCTTGTGGACCGTGCGACAGAGAAGAACAGGCGGACGTGGTCCACCATAGACCACGTTTGGGTCTATAGACCAACAGCCTTTGGTCCACCATGAACCGTCCTGTGGAGAGTGCACCGTGGACTCGCCGGATACGGCCCACCAGACCGACGTGGACGCACAAAAAGACACGTGGCGGGCTTGGCCCATACCATCGGCCCATGGACCGGCCCCGACCCGGCCCTTTAGGCCCATTCCGAGCCCATTTGAGTCGACCGGTCAATAGTGACGTCATCATGATGTCATGCGACGTCACCCCAGTCCCACCATGTCGGCAACCTTGCCACATCACCGCCCACGCGTACGCCCACGTAGACCACTGGGTGACTGACACGTGTCACACCAGGAATATCCAGCCCCTTTTCTTTTTCAGAAAATAGATTAAACTTCAGAAATTCATAACTAATTCATACGAGCTCCAAAAATGATGATCTTTATATCAAAATTCATCTAAAATCAAGCCTTATCTCACGAGCCTATGTTTGAGTACATTTGGATCTTTTTGATATTCATTTGGTTCTTTGTGGATTCTATAGGAGTCGCTAACGCGACTATTATGTCTCGATTATGCAGTCGATTTAGGAGGAGGAGCCCCGTGATCGACTACATCGACTCTGAGGAGGACGTGTACGACTACGGTTGGATTTGTACCACTACTACCTCGACATCGCGAGGTGTCATGGCGGCACCTTCTTCTAGAGAATCCTATTAGACATTGCATAATTAATAGAATCGCTAGCGCTTTATATTTATTCCTTTGCTAGTATATTGATGCATGCTATTGCCCGAGCCATATTTACCTTGATTGAAACCCTTCACCATGTTACCCTAGCTTGCGCTCACACTTTATATTACTACCTCTCTGCTTTGCTTGCACTTTATATCACCATACTTATTATTATATAACTCCACTTCGCATTGTATCTTTGTGATGTGATGCGGGTGGTG